>CAJHNH020006434.1:0-52500 GCA_905116865.2 Candidula unifasciata | reverse complement strand
TTCTGCTCACAGGGAATAGCATTTTGCTCACAGGGAGTAGCATTCTGCTCACAGGGAATAGCATTCTGCTCACAGGGAATAGCATTCTGCTCACAGGGGGATAGCATTCTGTTCACAGGGGGATAGCATTCTGCTCACAGGGGGATAGCATTCTGCTAACAGGGGGATATAACTCGGGCAGACTTTTTCCTGTCTGGACAATCTTATGAGCTTAGCATTAGAGAAGTGAATAATTAAACATTTATTGATCAACTCTCTCTCTCACACACACACACACACACACGCTAGCACGCACGCACACGCACACGCGCACACGCACACACACACGCAAGCACGCACGCACACGCGCACACAAACACACAGAGACAGACACACACACAAAGGCCAAAGTATACCGATGGCAAGAGCTTGTACAGACAAGAAACAGAATGGAGTAGCCCAGACTTACGCCAGGCGTCCCAAAGTAGAGAGATTTGCCTGCCTTTCATTGTGTTGTGTCGGCCATGTCGATGTTTGCGAAAATGTAAAAACATGCAATGATTTAGTTAGTCTTTCCCGCACACAGTGACACAATTGTGCCTTAACTAGACATTTTCTTCGACATTGAGTTGGGAATCTAGAATCTGCCCTGTTTGTTTGCTATCCAGGATGGGATTCTTGTAGTCTCAGAGGTGATCAAACCTCCAGGCACGGGGTCGGAAAGGGGAGCGGGGCACTGACAAAGTAAACGCCGTTTCCTGACCCACATGTCATTGGTCAGAGATTTAGCCAATCTCGTTCCCTGACCCACATGTCATTGGTCAAAGATCTAGCCAACCCCGTTCACTGACCCACATGTCATTGGTCAGAGATCTAGCCAACCCCGTTCACTGACCCACATGCCATTGGTCAAGGATCTAGCCAACCCCGTTCCCTGACCCACATGTCATTGGTCAGAGATCTAGCCAACCATAGAGGACACATCTTAGTGAGAGCTGTATGTTTGCCAATGCCGCTCGGCATAAGACTTCACGAAGATGATGAGCAGGATGGTGATGATGACGACGAAACATTGGGGTTTTAAGATTCAAGATTCAGCTGCTCCATCATAGATAGCTATTGTAGTACAACAAACTGTGGTTGTCGAGTAAATAATGTTGTAGCAGTCCTGAGATTTCCGATCGTCACCCCTGTCACGTGACACGTTGTTGTTGTCCACAGAATGGAGGACATGGCGGCAAACATAGTACGCTACAAGGCCAAGGTCGACCAGCTGAAGCAGGAGAATGCCAACAGAAAGTTCTCCTATGAGGTGAGGCTCTGTCATCAAACCAATCCTGTCACTGTCTGCACTGAAACACATCACACACCAATCCTGTCACTCTCTGCACTGAAACACATCACACACCAATCCTGTCACTCTCTGCACTGAAACACATCACACACCAATCCTGTCACTGTCTGCACTGAAACACTCACACAAGAATCTCACCTTGCAGTAATAGCTGACATTTCACATGACATCCCTGGCAGTCTTGTTTAACAGCTGACATTTCACATGCCCTCCCCCCCCCCCTCCACCTCCTGGCAGTCTTATTTAACAGCTGACATTTCACATGCCATCTCTGGCAGTGTTATTGAACAGCTGACATTTCACATGACATCTCTGGCAGTGTTATTTACCAACTGACATTTCACATGCCCCTCCCCTCCCCCTGACAGTGTTATTGAACAGCTGACATTTCACATGCCATCCCTGGCAGTGTTATTGAACAGCTGACATTTCACATGCCATCTCTGGCAGTGTTATTGAACAGCTGACATTTCACATGACATCTCTGGCAGTGTTATTTACCAACTGACATTTCACATGCCCCTCCCCACCCCCTGACAGTGTTATTGAACAGCTGACATTTCACATGCCATCTCTGACAGTGTTATTTAACAGCTGATATTTCACATGCCATCTCTGACAGTGTTATTGAACAGCTGACATTTCACATGCCATCTCTGACAGTGTTATTTAACAGCTGATATTTCACATGCCATCTCTGGCAGTCTTATTTAACAGCTGACATTTCACATGCCATCCCTGACAGTGTTATTGAACAGCTGACATTTCACATGCCATCCCTGACAATGTTATTACTTTACAATAACAATCAGAATCTGTTCCCCATTCCGTGATTGTCTTTATAAAATCAGCTGTCTGGTACACAGAAAGTTAACAAGTAAAGACGACAAACTCCCATGATGTTCTACATAAACACAAGAGCAACTCCGCTCAGTGAGAACGGTAGAGAACACACCTTCATGTTGCTGGAGCACATATATTTGTACAGACATTAGTATATAAATTTGTACAGACATTAGTACAAACATTAGTACAGACATTAGCATGGACATAGATACAAATACTGGTACAGATATTAGTGCAAGCATTTGTACAAACATTAGTGCAGACATGTGTACATACATTTGTACAGACATTAGTGCAGACATGTGTACATGTTTACAGACATTTGTACATACATTATATTTCCACATTACACTGGCACAGACGATAGCTCAGACATAAGTACATATATTATTACATAATTTGTACCAGTGTTAGTACATACATTAGCGGAGACATTAGCACAAGCACTAGTAGAGACATTGGTACAGACATTAGCAGCACATTTATTAGTACAGACATTAGCACAGATATTACTACAGACATTAGTACAGATATTAGCACAGACACAAGTAAATACATTATTACAGAATTAGTACATACATTAGTACAGACATTAGTAAGTACTTTGGTACATACATTAGTAAGGACTTTAGTACATACATTAGTAAGGACTTTGGTACAGACCTTAGTACAGAAAGTTATCCCAATTGCTGGTCTGATAAGAGAAACTCCGCTCAATGACTGTGGTCGACAGCAGGTATCAGCCATCGCTTTGATGACCTTTCTTTTTTCCATGTGGGTTCTGTCCTGTGTTTGTGGATCTGCCTGCGTGTGATCTCTAACCCGTTGTCTTGGTCTACCTTGTGGTCTACACCTATTGAACACTTCTGTGTACGCCGTTTTGGTCTGATGTGACTTGAACTTCTCCCAACCATTGCGGTCTGTTAGCTCCTACGATACCAGTAGTTACTAGCTACACACACAGACACACACGCACACATGCACGCACGCATACACACATACACACACATACTTACATACACACAGACAGACAGACAGACAGGCAGGCAGGCAGGCAAGCAGGCAGGCACACAAACACCCACATACACACCCACACACCCATACACACATTACATACATTACATACATCTATCTCACATGGTCAGCTGATTTGCTTCCCATAAAACTAATGGAATGAGACGGAGGTGAGATGCTGCCGTGCGCGACCCGCCTTGGATGTTGTCTGCAACAAGTGTCAGAGAAACTGGCCCTGTGATGTGTTTCCTGGTGCAGAGGCGATCAAGCATGACGTAGCAGTATTATGTCCTTGACGGAGTGTACGAGGCAATGATGCGCAGAGGAGAGTCCTTGCGAAAATTTGACCTCTCTGTCAGAAAAAATTATTGACGACAATCTAGTAGCACTGTCTCTCTCTCTCTTCCTCTCTCCGTCACTCATCACTACTTCCCTCACCCTGCCTTCTTCCTCTTCCTCTTCTTTCTTTCTTCTTCTTCTTCTTCTTCTGCTTCTCCTTCTTCTTCTTCTTCTTCTTCTTATTCTTCTTCTTCTTCTTCTTCTTCTTCTTCTTCTTCTTCTTCTTCTTCTTCTTCTTCTTCTTCTTCTTCTTCTTCTTCTTCTTCTTCTTCTTCTTCTTCTTCTTCTTCTTCTTCTTCTTCTTCTTCTTCTTCTTCTTCTTCTTCTTCTGCTTCTTCTGCTTCTTCTGCTTCTTCTTCTTCTTCTTCTTCTTCTTCTTCTTCTTCTTCTTCTTCTTCTTCTTCTTCTTCTTCTTCTTCTTCTTCTTCTTCTTCTTCTTCTTCTTCTTCTTCTTCTTCTTCTTCTTCTTCTTCTTCTTCTTCTTCTTCTTCTTCTTCTTCTGCTTCTTCTTCTTCTTCTTCTTCTTCTTCTTCTTCTTCTTCTTCTTCTTCTTCTTCTTCTTCTTCTTCTTCTTCTTCTTCTTCTTCTTCTTCTTCTTCTTCTTCTGCTTCTGCTTCTTCTTCTTCTTCTTCTTCTTCTTCTTCTTCTTCTTCTTCTTCTTCTTCTTCTTCTTCTTCTTCTTCGCTGCCTTATGCATTAAATGTCTATGTATTCTGTTGACTTTGTCGAGACTACAGTCGGCGTCGTTATTATATTCATAAAGGAAAGTGATAAATACGATGTGTGGTTTTCGTTGACACAAGAACCGGGCACATATTGATTGGGGGGGGGTGTTTGTCGTGATGTTGGGGAACTCGTTCTTCATCTCCTTGTCTCTCCTCCCCCTCCTTTTTTTCTCTTCATGTTATCTGACTCTCTCTACGTTTATAACCCTTTGAAAATAAAGTTCGTTCGTTCGTTCGTTCGTTCGTTCCGTCAACTCTTACACTAACGGCGTGTGTGCGTGTGTTAAGGGAGATAATAAGGAATAGACATCAATATGTTTCTCATGCTGAGTTACCGACCTTTAAATCATTGAGCTATTAGTTTATCGTTGTACAACCTTTGTTGTTACTATTTCGTGTTTATTTGTTTCTTTCTTGTTTAGCTTACTTTATGTTTTTCGGTTTTTCGGACCTGTTTCGGTACTTATCTGTGTATTTATCAATCTTCACATTCACAATTCTCATTTTTCCTTGTATGCCATTGCAGACGGTTTGTTATTTCTTCTAAAGCTCGCATCCAGGTATCAATCATAAATACTGCTGTCTGTGTCTGCGTGTTTGCTTACCTGCAACTCTTATCTTACTCATGCAGTATTTCTGACTACCTGATCATCTGCTGGTACGTCTGCCTGCTGGCCTACAACTCATACATGTTTGCCAGCTATCTGTATTGACTAAAGGTCCCTTATTTACATTCCAGGCAAACCTACAAAAGTACTGCGACCAAATGAGTACACTGGAGCGTGACAACGTCCTCTTGAGTCACCAGGTGAAGAACATGCAAGCGCAGGTAACCTCAGACATGTCTCTCTATTCATGAAGCTGACACAACAGTCTAGGGGCATTGTTATGTAGATTCTCATTCATTCACTTAATCTGCCTAGTCACGTTTCTAATCGGCCTTTGTTCATGTCCTCAATAGTATTTGTTTTGGTGTCTAGCTATTTATGTGTATATTTTGGTATGAATCTTAATGTCCTATTGAGTGGGTGACATCCAACATGTTCAACTCTACCAGGACCGCAGTACATTCCTCTCAACACTGAGCTGAGACAGTAACACTGAGCTCTCACTCCTGAGTCTGCCTCAATGTCTTCTATCACTGGTAACATTGCTGGTCATCCATGATTTTCTCTAGTGCATCTCTTCTACCATGGTAGTTACAATCACTATCCATGATTCTCTCTAGTGCATCTCTTCTACCAATATAGTTTCAATCATCATCCATGATTTTCTCTAGTGCATCTCTTCTACCAAGAAAGTTCCTATCACCATCCATAATGCTCTCTAGTGCGTCTCTTCTACCAAGAAAGTACCATTCCCCGTCCATGATTCTCTCGAGTGCAGTTCTTCTACCAAGAAAGTTCCTATCACCATCCATAATGCTCTCTAGTGCATCTCTTCTACCAAGAAAGTTCCTATCACCATCCATAATGCTCTCTAGTGCATCTCTTCTACCAAGAAAGTTCCTATCACCATCCATGATTCTCTCTAGTGCAGCTCTTCTCATTACATGCTTAAAGAACAACATCTCTGTATTATAATTTTGTCAACTGCTCTACTTTCCTTAGCCAACTCCTGGCAACCATTTCCATATTAGTTAACTTGTCTATTCGAACTCAATGAATTATCTTAGTCACTCTGTCTGAAGTTATCTCTAAACATTTTTTGTTGTTACGTGTTTGTCTGAAGCCATCTCCATTAACTAATGTTAGTTACTGTGTTTGTCTGAAGCCATCTCCATTAACTATTGTTACTTACTGTGTTTGTCTGAAGCCATCTCCATTAACTAATGTTAGTTACTGTGTTTGTCTGAAGCCATCTCCATTAACTATTGTTAGTTACTGTGTTTGTCTGAAGCCATCTCCATTAACTAATGTTAGTTACTGTGTTTGTCTGAAGCCATCTCCATTAACTATTGTTAGTTACTGTCTGTCAAGACATTCGTGACCTTTAACCCCAGGAAATATGTCTCTCCTGTGTTCATATTGTTACTTCTTTTACCTTTCCTTTGTGAGATTGTCACTACCAAATAGCACAACCAGGTCAACATAATATTTCAGTACTCTCAGTTTGACATATCAAGACAGTCACATGAGACTACAGTCAGTTGTGACTTCAGTCACTTATCACTTCAGTCACTTGTCACATCCGTCGCTTGTCACCTTCTGTAACACAGTGTTTATTGACCATGTCTGGCTGACACTGCCAGATTTAGGTATAAACTAACCAAGCTCAAGCTACAGGTCTCACAATCTGCACAGGCCTAACAAGAAATGTCAACTGTGTTTGCACAAATGTCATTTCTATTTAATAAAACTTATAAATGCAAATATTCTGTGTAATTGTTTTCAGCTTTTCCCTAGAAAGTTTTTAATTTTACTAATATTATTCCCTATGTAGGTTTCAGGCTTCCCCCCCCCCCCCACCCCCACCCCCTTGGGAGGGAAAACAAGAATAGACCCACTGCCTCCCCAAGAAGCATGTCGTAAGAGTCAGACAGACTGGGAGCTTCCTTTGAAGTCAGAGTGCATGTGCCTGAGCAGCAAGCAGCAACCACCTGTGCACAAACAAGCCAGTAAAAACGGATGCACTTGCAAAAAACCTCAGGCTATGGTACAAAGCCAAAGTCTAGACAGACGAACAACAAGGACTTTCTACCAGAGCTTGCAGCCAGTGAACAAAGAAGAAGAACAAGAAGATTAATATTAAACTGGATATACTGTCTCACTCTTATATTTATAAACGACAATATATTTACATTATCCAAGATGTATAGATGTATAGATATATAGATGTATAGGTTCTACAGTATTGTTAGATTAAATGGTGTAAATTAAAATAATAGAGCTCTCAGGGCTTTACCTAGCCTAGGGCTTTGTCAAGTCTAAATCTGGCTGTGTCTACTGGTAATCTCTGTCAAGTCTAAATCTGGCTGTGTCTGTTGGTAATCTCTGTCAAGTCTACATCCGGCTGTGTCTGTTGGTAATCTCTGTCAAGTCTACATCTGGCTGTATCTGTTGGTAATCTCTGTCAAGTCTACATCTGGCTGTGTCTGTTGGTAATCTCTGTCAAGTCTACATCTGGCTGTGTCTGTTGGTAATCTCTGTCAAGTCTACATCTGGCTGTGTCTGTTGGTAATCTCTGTCAAGTCTACATCTGGCTGTGTCTGTTGGTAATCTCTGTCAAGTCTACATCTGGCTGTGTCTGTTGGTAATCTCTGTCACGTATAAATCTGGCTGAGCTGACAGGTAATCTCTGTCACGTATAAATCTAGCTGTGTCTACAGGTGATCTCTATCAGAAATCTTGAATCTGAAGTGATGGTTGTTGCCCAAATATTGACTTGCTGGCTCATGGTTCAAATGTTGTCTTGCTGTTGCAGCTACATGGCACGGGAGACGACCAAGACAAGGTCAAGATCTTGCTGGAGCGACTGAAGATGATGGAGGTGGACAACAGTTCTCTGGTGCTGGAGAACGAGCAGCAGCGGCAGCAGTACGACAAGTGTCTCGATGAGATCGCCAACCAGGTTGTACAGGCACTGCTAGCCCAAAAGGTAATCTGCTTCAGAGAAACTACTTTCTCAACTATGAGTTTCTATGCATGACTAGAAGTGGCTAAAATCTGACACCTCCCCCATTTCAGTATTTACCAGACCCTGTTTACAGCAACCCCAGCATAAGACTCTACCTGTAAATTATATCACTGTAAATTAATACTATGTAACAGTATATCATCTCTAAATCGCTACTTGATTTTTCTTTTTTAACAGTATATTATTTCTCAATGACCACTTTATCAGTCACTCAGTTCATTGCTGTTCAGCTTTATAGCAGATGGGTTGTGGCCTTGTTTGTCAGATCCTGTGATAATGAGAACCACAATGCTGTTGCTTGCATCCAAACTGGCACAGACAGGGGATATAACTCTTCTTGTATAAGCAAAGCTAATGGCAAACAGTGTTGCTATAAACATTTCTGGACATGTGATAAACACTTCAGCTGAAAGCCACTCTGTCCAGTCAGCAACTGTTTAGCAAACAGTGTTGCTATAAACATTTCTGGACATGTGATTAACACTTCAGTTGAAAGCCATTCTGTCTAGTCAGCAACTGTTTAGCAAACAGTGTTGCTATAAACATTTCTGGACATGTGATTAACACTTCAGTTGAAAGCCACTCTGTCCAGTCAGCAACCATTTAGCAAACATGACTTCATATTTACTCCCATCATAATCAATTAAAAAAAAAAAAAAACTACAGTTCACTTGTCCACATACTTTGTGCTGTGGTTTGGTTGCGACCTTGTGCTGAGGTTTGGTGAGGACCTTGGACTGTGGTTTGATTGTGATCTTGTGCTGTGGTTTGGTTGTGACCTTGTGCTGTGGTCCAGAAAGCAGTGGCAAACTACTAAACGTAAACTTGCCTAGACAAACCACAACAGCCAAAAAAGGCTGGGGTTGGTTCTGCAACATCTTGTAAAGGATAAGCAACTAACTTTTTTATGTATGTAAAGAGTGTATGTGTGTGTGTATGTATGTATGTATGTTGGCGTATTTATGGATGAATGAATGTATGTGGGTGTTTGTAGGTAGGTATTTATGTTTGTATATATCTGTATGTGAGTGTGTTTGTGTATGTATAAGAATGTAAGAGTATGTGTACAAGTGTGTGTGTCCGAGTGTGTATGACTGTTTATATATGATGTTTGTACGCATTATTCTAAAATGTATTTATTTTAAATAAACATGTTAAACTTTATTGATAACAGGCATTGATACTCTGAAAGATGAGTGCTTACAAGGGCCAAATATCAAACGGGCCTGCGTGCCCAATTTGTAACCCTTTGAAAATAAAGTCTGTTCGTTCGTTCGTTCTTGTGCATGTTGACCGGCTGTAAACTCATTTGGAAAGTTCTGGCTGTTCATCTACTTCTGGATGTTGGTCTTGCTCCAGAACCTGAGTCGTGCATGCATATCCGTTTTACAAATCTGGATTATTTGTATGCAACTGTTGGTTGCTTGCCTCTCATGCATTTTGACTTCACAGGAAGTATCCTTGATTAGTTGACTTGTTAGGAAAGCACTGGATCTGTTTTTTGTGTCCCACACAATTGGGCCCTTGAACTGACAAGGGAAACATCGATTATGAAACAGCTCAATTGTGTATTTTCTCAAAGGTCCTAATAACCTATCAGCCCATCGCATGGATTGAAGAAGTGTGTCAGGGTGAAGGGACATGCTGTGATACAATCACAGTCCACTGTCAGCCCATCGCATGGATTGAAGAAGTGTGTCAGGGTGAAGGGACATGCTGTGATACAATCACAGTCCACTGTCAGCCCATCGCATGGATTGAAGAAGTGTGTCAGGGTGAAGGGACATGCTGTGATACAATCACAGTCCACTGTCAGCCCATCGCATGGATTGAAGAAGTGTGTCAGGGTGAAGGGACATGCTGTGATACAATCACAGTCCACTGTCAGCCCATCGCATGGATTGAAGAAGTGTGTCAGGGTGAAGGGACATGCTGTGATACAATCACAGTCCGCTATGAGCCCATCGCATGGGTTGAGGAAGTGTGTCAGGGCAAAGGGACATGCTGTGATACAATCACAGTCCACTGTCAGTTTCCCAGTCAAACCTGAGAGCTGTTCATGAACTTTGTCAAAGAAAATCACATCACAAGACACTGCACATTTGAACAAGAATCTGCACAAAGTAAAAGGTGCTCTTTTACTACAGTTGTATCCCTTTGAGGTACAAGATTTTAGAACTGACTGTTCAGGAACCGAGGTTTCATTTGGACTACTAGATGTTTTTTTCTGTAAAAATGTTTCACAAAACGAATTGTTATAGAAGGGATGTATCTGAGGTTTGTTGAGGTTCAGTTTTTGAGTTGGAAGTATAAAAGTGACGAAATACTTCTTGACTGTGGTTCACCATATTGTCATGAAGAATCAGTCATTTCTACAGCCTCGTAATGAGATATTTAAAATGTTTCTTTCACAGACTCTGAGAGAAGAGTGCCTGAAACTGCAGTCCAGAGTTCAAGACTTAGAGATACAGAACAAGCAACTGAACATGATGTTTCAGCAAAGACGGAGACTTAGCAGTGTCAGCCAACAACAGGTGTGATTATCAACTAGTCAGTCTCTTGCATGGCTGAGTGAGCATTGATTTCTTTCAGAAGAAGGTTTTCTCAAGCTCAAGGTAAAGTCCAGAAGATGGAGACACTGGATGCACGTTGCTGCAGAATTGTACTGGCAATTTCAGTGTTACAATCAAGAGCACTGCTCATTGAAGAGCTGGCAGAGTTATCTCCCACTGTGTACTTGACTGCAAGACATATGAACTCAAAGGATTCTCCATAATGACCCAGTGCAATGTGCTAATTACAGTAGAAAACATGCTGTCCATAGATAGATCCATAAAGCTACTAGGAACGATTGAAAAGTATACAAAAACATGCTGTATATAGATAGCTCTAAAGGATCCACTGCGACAGATTGAACAGTATACAGAAACATGCTGTAGATAGATAGCTCTAAAGGATCCACTGCGACAGATTGAACAGTATACAAAAACAAAAAGTTTGCTTACTAGGCAGTTCCAGGTCTAGACTTGATGAGGCCCTGAGCTGTATAAAGTAAAGCACTGAAGCTCCTACCATTTTGAATTAGACCAGCTTATCTCATAAAACATTATAAATATGTTGATGATGGAAAAAGTCTTTTAATTTTTGTTAAAAGTAATAATAAAGCCAATGTTTACAAAATGGCATAAATTATATTCTATAAACCTTCTAAAATGCTCTAAGTTATAATTGACAACAGGAGAACGAAAGAAGAAGAAGATAATTGACAACATTTTCTGGACTTCAGCTTTGTGCCAGGGCCTGAGTTTGGCGTGTACATCTGTTTTACTGGCTTATTTGTGGGCAGTTGGTTGTTTCTTGCCACTCGAGCAGATGTGTTCAGACTTCGAAGTAGTTCCCCTGTTAGTTGACTCCTGCGGCTTGCTTGTTGGGGAGAGATAGTGAATCTCCTTTTGTTTCCCCTGTTAGTTGACTCCTGCAACATGTTTGTTGGGGAGAGATAGTGAATCTACTTTTGTTTCCCATGTTAGTTGACTCCTGCGGCTTGCTTGTTGGGGAGAGATAGTGAATCTTTTGTTTCCCTGTTAGTTGACTCCTGCGGCTTGCTTGTTGGGGAGAGATAGTGAATCTACTTTTGTTTCCCCTGTTAGTTGACTCCTGCGGCTTGCTTGTTGGGGAGAGATAGTGAATCTACTTTTGTTTCCCCTGTTAGTTGACTCCTGCGGCATTCTTGTTGGGGAGAGATAGTGAATCTACTTTTGTTTCCCCTGTTAGTTGACTCCTGCGGTATGTTAGTTGGGGAGAGATAGTGCATCTTTTGTTTCCCCTGTTAGTTGACTCCTGCGGCATTCTTGTTGGGGAGAGATAGTGAATCTACTTTTGTTTCCCCTGTTAGTTGACTCCTGCGGTATTCTTGTTGGGGAGAGATAGTGAATCTTTTGTTTCCCCTGTTAGTTGACTCCTGCGGCATTCTTGTTGGGGAGAGATAGTGAATCTTTTGTTTCCCCTGTTAGCTGACTCCTGCGGCATGTTTGTTGGGGAGAGATAGTGAATCTTTTGTTTACCCTGTTAGTTGACTCCTGCAGCTTGCTTGTTGGGGAGAGATAGTGAATCTACTTTTGTTTCCCCTGTTAGTTGACTCCTGCGGCTTGCTTGTTGGGGAGAGATAGTGAATCTACTTTTGTTTCCCCTGTTAGTTGACTCCTGCGGCTTGCTTGTTGGGGAGAGATAGTTAATCTACTTTTGTTTCCCCTGTTAGTTGACTCCTGCGGCGTGCTTGTTGGGGAGAGATAGTGAATCTTTTGTTTCCCCTGTTAGTTGACTCCTGCGGCATACTTGTTGGGGAGAGATAGTGAATCTACTTTTGTTTCCCCTGTTAGTTGACTCCTGCGGCATGCTCGCAGGGGAGAGATAGTGAATCTACTTTTGTTTCCCCTGTTAGTTGACTCCTGTGGCATGCTCGCTGGGGAGAGATAGTGAATCTTTTGTTTCCCCTGTTAGTTGACTCCTGCGGCATGCTTGTTGGGGAGAGATAGTGAATCTACTTTTGTTTCCCATGTTAGTTGACTCCTGCGGCATACTTGTTGGGGAGAGATAGTGAATCTTTTGTTTCCCCTGTTAGTTGACTCCTGCGGCATACTTGTTGGGGAGAGATAGTGAATCTTTTGTTTCCCCTGTTAGTTGACTCCTGAGGGATTCTTGTTGGGGAGAGATAGTGAATCTACTTTTGTTTCCCCTGTTAGTTGACTCCTGCGGCGTGCTTGTTGAGGAGATATAGTGAATCTACTTTTGTTTCCCCTGTTAGTTGACTCCTGCGGCATGCTCGCTGGGGAGAGATAGTGAATTTACTTTTGTTTCCCCTGTTAGTTGACTTCTGCGGCATGCTTGTTGGGGAGAGATAGTGAATCTACTTTTGTTTCCCCTGTTAGTTGACTCCTGCGGCATGCTTGTTGGGGAGAGATAGTGAATCTTTTGTTTCCCCCACAGTAGGGCCCCCGAACCCACATGAGAACCATTAATCGTATTCCCTCTCGATTTTCCCCCCTCAATTAAGTTGCAGAAAGACACTAGTTGGTATACAATACCTCCACCTTTTTAGTCGTAGTTTGCTCAGCACTACTGTATTAGACACTAAATGGAGAGTACTAGCACCTTTTTATTTCTGGGAGGGTGGGAGCCTTGATGGGGGCTTATGCTACCGAGGTTAGTAAACAATAATGTGTACATTTTCTAATGAGTGAATTGTGATTCTGTTTTCTTCAGGACATGACAGATGACAGTAAACTGCCAGATTGTCAGTTTCAAGGTGAAAAGACACAAAATAATGAGAGATCGGTCCTTGCTGCACTGTCACTAACAATGCCTCGTGGAACAGTTCGACACCACAGATACCTGAAATCTGCCACAACAAAACAGCTCGATCTTGGTCTAAATACAGAACATGCTGAAAGGCACCATAAAAGAGCACAGAGCTTGGAACAAAAATCCAACAAAGGCATAAGTTTAGACATGAAACTTGGCACAAGTGGGAAGCAAGGAATGCAGAAAAGCTATTCGCTCAATGATGTTTCCTTCCCTTGTAGTCGGAAACAATCTTTTTGGAGGAAAATGTTTGCAAATTTAGGGAAAGATATGAAAATACATTCAGGAATGATGGATGATTGTTTGTCAGTGAACAGACCTACAGTTTCCTTAGCAGACAATCTTCAACTGATGCTTCATTCCTCACCGACTCCTCATAAACCTGATGGTTTCATTCCTAGAAGTCAAGCCAAGCAGACAACAGAGGGCACTTTTGAAGAACATTTCCCCTCAAATTCTGTAGGCAGAAATGCAAGTGGGCCATCAGAATCAGCTGGGAGCCATAGAAGTTCTGTCTCTAATGTTGATGTCATCTCATCGTCACTCATCACCACAGAATCATCAGGACAGGAGACAACACAAACGTGTTCATCTGCTCAAAATTCTGCTTTACAGACTCTGTCGGACACGCTGAGGAATCTGTGTGAACATCCCATCCTGTGTGAACATCCGCTCCTAGTTACACAGTCTGCAAGTGGTCTGCTGCCCCAACAAAATTACTATTATGACTACAGTGATGAGGAAATTGACCCCAGGCCAGCATGTAGAAATGTGAGCACAGCATCGAGTTTGTCCCTGAATGAATTCTTGGATTCCACCTCATGCAAGGAATTTCTCTTGGATGATGATCTATTTTATGATTATTCTACTATCCCAAAAAGTTTCAAACCAGAGGCTGACCGCTTGACCAGATCTCAGGTGCCAAGAGTGTCCAGACTAGTCAGTGCTAACTCAGCTTCTCCCAGATCTCACTCAAGGTTTCCATTTTCAGAAAAATCCATTCAGAAGCTGTCTGTAAAGGGTGCATTATCCAAGAAGAAGAAAGCCAGTGATGATGATGATCGGTTCAATAAAACACAAGTTGCACTTACAGGGGGAGTTAGTTCTGGCGTCAAACATAGCAGACCTACCAAGGAGAGTGCTGGTCCTTCAGAGGAGAAAGCTGCTACAGAAAGTCCTCCTGTATCAAAAATGGTGTCAAAGAAAGTCAATACAAAAATGTTGACTGGTGTCCATGTAGACAGGACTATAGTCTCTGCCGAGAAAAGCCATTCCTCTATTTCAACAAGGTGTCCTCCTAAGTCAACAGATTTAGGACATGTCAATGGGGAAAGTGGTAGACAGTTTTCTGATTCTAGTGACAAATCTTCTTCATGGGGACAGAAAGCAAAAAACCCAGACTCACATTCAAGTCAGAGCGCAAAGAGGGACAGCAAAGGTGTCGGCTCCAGGCTAACCTCAAACAGAGACAGCTCAAGCCTAGATCAAAAGCTGACCCGTCCAGGGCAGCTGATTCTGGCCCCAGAAGAGAAAAACTTCAACTTCCAGGGCTTTAGTTCTGGCAGTTCAACCTGCTCCGAAGACAGGTCACCACTGAGAATTTTTGAATCAAAGCAAAACTATGACATGAAGTCATCAGTGATTGAAGTTAAAAAAGATGGAACATTTGTTCATGCAATGAACTTCCTTGGAGACAGCAGCAGTGAAACCACTAGCACCTCTAATAGTCCTTCCAGTCCCATGAAGAATCCTCCTAAAAGTCTCCTGTCTGCAGCAAGCAAGGTGCCAAGGATCATACAATCTGAAACACGATCTTCAAGTGAAGATTTCAAAGCAGAAGCTTCTACAAATATCCCCAGAAAATACCCAGGTCATATAAACACAAATGTAACTGTTGGTTACCTCCTTCATAATCAGCAGTTTCCCAGGGAAGCTCATCCTGGGGTAGATTTGATCAAATCCGTGGTTACAGAACTCAAGAACAGCAATCTCTCAAGTCAGCTTCCAGATTCTAGAAATCCAGTTTCAACAAAATGTCAGTCATCAGATTCCAGTTTCGAAAACCTAAGAGTGGAGCGTTCTGGAAGCAAAGACGATGGCTATTCCACAATGTCATCGGACATTCACCCAGAAATCCTGGAGAAGTTTGGTGACACATTCACCAGAAAACTACCTATTGATTGTGAGCTTCCAGCCAGTGTCAGCAGAAATATGCTGGCAGATGCTCATGTCCTCCAGGGTAAAACAAGAAGGGGATCAGACATCACGGTAAACACACAGAACAGATCCTTTGATCTGATGAGTGATCCAGACTCTGCGTTTGAAACATCTCTTCACAGCACGGCTGAGATGGTGACAAGTTCTTCCTCGCACGTCTCGACATCTAGCAGTGATTTTCCCTTGAGCCCATGCTCCTCCGGGGTGTCTGAGATGGTCAAGCTGTTAGACTGTCCGGGCACAGACTTCTGTCTGCTTCAAGGAGGCAACCCAAATATTTCTCCCACTGAGAAGGATAATCTAGCTAAAATATCACACAGTTCTCCGGCATCACCAAACTCTTTCTTGCCCACCTTGTCTCAGCCGCCAGAAAGTCCACGGAGATTAGCACATGAGTTTATCAAATCCAATACGGTAAAATGTCCAGCAAACTCTACAGCCAATCAGAGTGCCCCAACTTCAAAACTCAACAAATCCTCTGAAGGACTGTCCCTGAAACAGAAGCCTCTAGCAACTGCAATTCCTCTAGTTTCCGCAAACAAATTGCCAGGTGATTCAAGACCCCAAAAGCCACAAGGAACCAGTCCATCTTCCCCAAGTGGACAGTCCCGTCTTCCAAAGAGATTTCCCAATGCCACTTATCAAGACATGAAAATCAAATCATCTATTCCCACTAAAGGGCAGTCAGAAAATATAACCACAATTTCTGATAAAACCGGCCTTCACCCTGGCTCCAGAACAGGCAAATCTGTAGAGAACTTGAAGACTGAACCTTGCAGAGACAGAACTCGCAAGCAGTCAGCAGTAACCTCACCTGCAACTAAACGAGATTTGGAGCAGAACTCTTCAATGTCATCTAAAGGAGGTCGCTGCCCAGAAAATGGTGGCTTCATCTCAAGCAATAATGTTGCCAGCAATAAAACATCACGTCAACCTAGCAATAATGTTGCCAGCAATAAAACATCACCTCAACCTAGCAATAATGTTGCCAGCAATAAAACATCACGTCAACCTAGCAATAATGTTGCCAGCAATCAAACATCATGTCAGCCCAGCAATAATGTTGCAAGCAATCAAACATCATGTCAACCTAGCAATAATGTTGCCAGCAATCAAACATCATGTCAACCTAGCAATAATGTTGCCAGCAATCAAACATCATGTCAACCTAGCAATAATGTTGCCAGCAATCAAACATCATGTCAACCTAGCAATAATGTTGCCAGCAATCAAACATCATGTCAGCCCAGCAACTGTGCAGTCTCAGGAAGCAATAATAATCATGATAATTCTTCCTCATCCAGTCACCTGACGATTGTTAATAACAGCACAATCAATAAATGTGTGCCAGCTCACAAAGCCAGTACAAACAACCTCAGCAGTAAAAACATGAGTATGGGTACAAACATCAGCAGTAAAAATATTACTTCTCACAATATGTCTGTGACATCCAGAAAAACTTCCAAAAGTAGTCCTTCTTGTGGGAGACTCGCTGACCACAAGACTAAACGGCTTCTTCCAAATGTACTTGGTCATCAGACTGTCCCCAAAGTTGAGCCTAGTCCTACTAAAGACCCGGTCAATAGTTGCAGCATAAAGCAAGAGAAAAGCTCAGGTCCTCCCCTCAATATTGATTCTCAGGCAGCAACTTGTAACTACTCCTCTGTAAAGTCATCATCACCATTATCACCTGCCAACAATGACATTCCATCTGTTCAACAGTTAACTTGCCATCATTCAGAAAAGCTCACAACAAACGATCTTCCAAAGCCCAAAATGTCCAACCACCAGAGCCTCAAACAGCACTCGCATATTGTGTTGACCAACCAGAGCTTCCAATCTGTGTCTGATTCAGATAATACTGAAGACGATCGTTCAAATGGTCTGACATTTGTGGCCATCGATGTAAGTGCCAAAGAGAATGTGCCATTAAAGAAAAGCAATGATAACAACAGAAATACAAACAGTATTAAATATATAAACAGTCTGTCATCAACAAGCAATACTGTTTTAACAAATGGTGTTAATTTGCAGAAGCTAGAATGTTCTCTGTCAGAGAACAAAGATTGTGTGTGTGTTAACCATCAGTGTGTCCAGAAATTAGGTCCGTCTCAGAGTTCATCTTCAAGCAAATATAATTATCATCTTCAGTGTTTCACAGAACAATCTCATCAAAATCTGCCTTTAATTCAAGCAAGATATCAAAATGCCAAACATATCAACTGCCACAACTGTCGGTGCCTTCAACGATGGAGTTCCGAGACTGATATTTACAAGAAGTGGACAAATAGCTGCACTTGTTATCAATGTTTCAGCACGGTGTGGGACAGTGGGAGACTTCTGGAGCGATGTGCGTCTCTGGTGGAGTTTGCATCAAGCAGCAGCAGGTCAAGGTTGATTTCTCAATGTCAAGGCTGGAGAACTACGCACAGCGGGGTCAGTCTCATTGTTGTTTTAAACCATTGACTTGGTTAGTTAATTATTGTTGACCCAGTAAATGACTGTTTGTTTCTGTTTACTAGACTTATTTTGTTTTGTCTTGTTATTTCATCAGAGCTGCTCATTTACTTGGATTTACAATGTGTGGGTTTTAAGGCCCCATTGTTCACATTGAGCACTGTTCACTCCTTCCCAAAGGGCCTTCAAAGTATCTTTCTTGTCTTACATTAATTCACCACCAAGTGGTACAGAGCCAGCCAGACTATCTGCCTGCTCATTTCCCAACACACCTCATATCGTGGAGAAAATATCCAAAGGATGCTAATAACCTGGGACCTCTGAACTGAAGCTTACCACTCTGCACAAAGCATGCCTGTCTTCATCTTTCTCAACATGTTCCGTGACTCAGTCACAATCACGGCATGTGTTAACAGCTGATTCTCAAGCAAGCGGGAGGCAGCAGAGACTGCCTCCACCTCCATTCTCAAACTAGACGTTATATCATATGCAGGGCTTTGCTGCACCAAGCGACGTTCATTTGCCTTTGCTATGAACCCCCGTGCACTTCGTCTGCCCCTCAACACAGAGCCATCTGTATAGATAATCACATCACTTGGGTGGGAATTTTCATGAAAATTTGTTGAACTTCTGATTCTGCAGCACCAGCTTTCCGGTCTCTGCACTCAGGACCTAAAGTGAATAGAACCCTACAGTCTGAAACCTGATAGGTTACTTTGACCCACTCCTCTCCTCGCTTAAGTTTATCAAGCCTGCAAACAAGTCTGATTGTGTCTTCAGGTGGCACCATCCAAGACTTTGCTCTTTTCAGTTTGTGACCCTTAGCTCTACCCAGTGCTTCATGCAGTAGATGCCTCTTGTCTGCAGCTACTCTGAGATATGACTTTGCTTTTAGAACTTTGTGCCTATCTGCAAAAGTAGGCAGTGCAAGTATATATATATCGCATACTTACTACCGGGGTATCTCTTGTAAATTCCAGAATTACCTGCATGGCTTCATTTATTCCCAGACGCTCCGTTTTTCACCTGACTCTCCGGGCTCTGGTTCTCTGATTTCTATGCCGTCTTTTCTCTCCATAACCTCGACTTCTCCTCTTTCCACTCTCTCTGTTGCCACCTAAAGATGTTATCAAGGAGAGAGCAAACACTCCTTAACTCCGTAGATTCTTTTTATTATTAAGTACAAAATCCATAGAAGGTATTCTTTCAATGCAGGAAGTTAACATTCACCCTATTGTCTGCTGGCTAGAGAAGAGGCAGGGGATGTCCTAAAGGAGTCCATACGCCTGGTGCCGCTTCACCCGCTAACCAGACGTTCCACGTTCAGGACTGTAAATCCTCCAGTCATTTAGCAAATAGGCACCTAGCTACACCTCATCTGCCTGAAAGTGAAGAACCAGCAGTCTGCATACCAATTAGCCAGATCTGTCAAATGTTCTGGAACATGACCTAAGTCCAGACGGGACAGACGGGACAGACGGGACAGATGGGACAGACGGGACAGATGGGACAGATGGGACAGATGGGACAGATGGGACAGACGGGACAGATGGGACAGACGGGACAGATGGGACAGATGGGACAGACGGGACAGATGGGACAGACGGGACAGATGGGACAGATGGGACAGATGGGACAGATGGGACAGATGGGACAGATGGGACAGACGGGACAGACGGGACAGATGGGACAGACGGGACAGACGGGACAGACGGGACAGATGGGACAGACGGGACAGATGGGACAGACGGGACAGACGGGACAGACGGGACAGACGGGACAGATGGGACAGACAACTAGGACTTTCCACAAATGCTGAACACGAAGAAGAAGAAGAGAGTGTTTGTCTGACTCGTTTCAGTATTCATCTCTAGCAACATTGTGACTCTCTGAGTCCTTGTGTTGTATTACAATACATTATTGTTTCCAAGTGGATTCCTGAAAACCTTCTGTCAGGAACAAAACATGGCCTCCCTAGGTCTGAGACAGCTGTCCGTTCAGTCTTGAAACCGCGTAATACACTTCAAAAACAAGCTGTACGCTTCGTCAGTAATAATCATGGAACAGACAATTCCGGTACATAAAGATCTTCAGTTATCACTGCGCCATAAATAACTTCTTTTTAATAAGGCCAAAGTTATTCACAAAATCATATTTAAAAATGCTCCAATTACCATTCTTCAAGTATATTGGGCAACATAGCAGACGCCTAAAGATAGTACACATCCCTAAAACTAGAATAGACTTGCACAAAACAAGCTTGGCGTACTCTGCAGCTTATCTGTGGAACCAACTTCCATAACCAATCTAAAATAACAACCCCTATATACAAATAGAAGCTTTTTGAATATTATCTCATTACAGACTAAACGCCTCCATAGAAGAATTAGTACCCAAAGCATGTTGTTGATTTCCATCAAGGTTTATTACAGTTAGTATTATAATTGTTTTAACCTGTGCATTCTTTGAGCACAAAGGTGTTGTTGATGATGTCTATTGTTATTATTATTATTATTATTATTATCAGCTAAAACCATATGTGAAGGAAAAATGTATGCATGAAGTGAGGCCAGAAGGGCAGAATGTAAGACACGCATGTGTGCCTAATTCTAAACCCGTTGAAAATAAAGTGTGTTCGTTTGTTCAGTCATTCACTGACAGTTCTTACTGTTAACACGACCATGCAATTGTTGTAGACTGATCACAGATGCCAAGGCAGCCTGGTAGAATATACTGTTCCCGTGTTGAAGAAAGATAAGATATGACTATATCCCAGGGTAAAACACAACTATATCCCAGGGTAAAACACAACTTTATCCCAGGGTAAAACACAACTTTATCCCAGGGTAAAAAACAACTATATCCCAGGGTAAGAAACAACTATATCCCAGGATAAGAAACAACTATATCCCAGGGTAAGAAACAACTATATCCCTGGGTAAGACACAACTATATCCTAGGGTAAGAAACAACTATATCCCAGGGTAAGAAACAACTATATCCCAGGGTAAGAAACAACTATAATCCCAGGGTGAGACACAAATATATCCCAAGGTAAAACACAACTATATCCTAGGGTAAGAAACGACTATATCCCAGGGTAAGAAACAACTATATCCCAGGGAAAGACACTACTATATCCTAGGGTAAGACACAACTATATCCTAGGATAAGACACAACTATATCCTATGGTAAGACACAACTATATCCTAGGGTAAGACACAACTATATCCCAGGGTAAGAAACAACTATATCCCAGGGTAAGACACAACTATATCCTGGGGTAAGACACAACTATATCCTAGGGTAAGACACAACTATATCCTAGGGTAAGACACAACTATATTCCAGTGTAAGACACAACTATATCCTAGTTTAAGACACAACTATATCCTAGTGTAAGACACAACTATATCCTAGTGTAAGACACAACTATATCCTAGTGTAAGACACAACTATATCCTAGTGTAAGACACAACTATATCCTAGGGTAAGACACAACTGTCTCCCTGGGTAGATAAGGAAAGGCTGATATGAGTGAGGTACAACTACATCCCAGGGTAGAAGAGGAAAGATGTATGATATGGTTTCATTCTAGGGTAGAAGAGGAAAGATGTATGATATGGTTTCATTCTAGGGTAGAAGAGAAAAGATGTATGATATGGTTTCATTCTAGGGTAGAAGAGGAAAGATGTATGATATGGTTTCATTCTAGGGTAGAAGAGGAAAGATGTATGATATGGTTTCATTCTAGGGTAGAAGAGGAAAGATGTATGATATGGTTTCATTCTAGGGTAGAAGAGAAAAGATGTATGATATGGTTTCATTCTAGGGTAGAAGAGAAAAGATGTATGATATGGTTTCATTCTAGGGTAGAAGAGAAAAGATGTATGATATGGTTTTCATTCTAGGGTAGAAGAGGAAAGATGTATGATATGGTTTCATTCTAGGGTAGAAGAGAAAAGATGTATGATATGGTTTCATTCTAGGGTAGAAGAGAAAAGATGTATGATATGGTTTCATTCTAGGGTAGAAGAGAAAAGATGTATGATATGGTTTCATTCTAGGGTAGAAGAGGAAAGATGTATGATATGGTTTCATTCTAGGGTAGAAGAGAAAAGATGTATGATATGGTTTCATTCTAGGGTAGAAGAGAAAAGATGTATGATATGGTTTCATTCTAGGGTAGAAGAGGAAAGATGTATGATATGGTTTCATTCTAGGGTAGAAGAGGAAAGATGTATGATATGGTTTCATTCTAGGGTAGAAGAGAAAAGATGTATGATATGGTTTCATTCTAGGGTAGAAGAGAAAAGATGTATGATATGGTTTCATTCTAGGGTAGAAGAGGAAAGATGTATGATATGGTTTCATTCTAGGGTAGAAGAGGAAAGATGTATGATATGGTTTCATTCTAGGGTAGAAGAGGAAAGATGTATGATATGGTTTCATTCTAGGGTAGAAGAGGAAAGATGTATATGGTTTCATTCTAGGGTAGAAGAGGAAAGATGTATGATATGGTTTCATTCTAGGGTAGAAGAGGAAAGATGTATGATATGGTTTCATTCTAGGGTAGAAGAGGAAAGATGTATGATACGGTTTCATCCCAGGGTAGAAGAGGAAGGATGTATTACACGGTTTCATCCAAGGTTAGAAGAGGAAAGATGTATGATACACTTTTATCCAAGGGTAGAAGAGGAAAGATGTATGGTACGGTTTCATCTTAGGGTAGAAGAGGAAAGATGTATGATACGGTTTTGTCCAAGGGTAGAAGAGGAAAGATGTATGATACGGTTTTATCCAAGGGTAGAAGAGGAAAGATGTATGATACGGTTTTATCTAAGGTTAGAAGGAGAGAGAAATGTGAGGAAGTTACAGCTACATTTCAGTAGAGAAGGACAATGCAAGGAACAAGTTTATCCCAGGTTAAGAACCTTTGTACTTTGGAAAAAAAAAATGAAAGGCAGAGCTACCTATGCATCCTAGAGCAGTTAATTAATTTAGTACTATAACTGAATTAATAAATGTTTGAATGAATGGGTGCATTGATTAGTTAATTGATAAGTTGAAGCTTCTAAGACTGATAACATTTGTCATGAAGTCAAGAGTGAGTTACATTTTGCAGACTGGCTCATTTTGTCTTTACCAGAGAGCTCTTTTTCAAGATGGCGTCCAACAGTGGCTTTGCTCTTCACCATGTCCTCCTTCAACATATCTGCTTCCACTCCACAGTCAGCAGCAGCAACAAAATATTTCACTAACACAAAATCTTCACCTGGACTTGCTACATGTCAACCACCCCGATAACAAACTGGCCCTCAGTGATGACACCTTGGATACTGTCATCTCAGCCACTGATGACAGTCCGGCAGCTGACATTCTTGAGCAGAAAAGATTCAACAGTCATTTCTACAGTCTGTGTCAAGTTGATTCACATCGAAGCTTACTGTCATCAGGAAATGACAGCAGAGAGGGACTATGTGTTACTGACCTCACTGAAATTACCAGCAGAAACAAGAATCACTTATTTGTTGATGGCAGCGGCTGCTCTCAGGACAGACTGGTCCAAAATGTCACAGTAGATAAACATGATGACACAGACATTGCTATCAGAGAATTTGAGAAAATCTCCAGGCAGATTGCTCACTTATCTCAAACAGTCAACGACCTGGGTTTAAGCTTGTCTAGTCTAAACAGTGATGACCTTGAAGCAGCCACAGGTGTGTACGACACAGTATTGTCAGCCCATCAGCCAGATCATATGTGTAGAAAGTACATCACTGATGGCTACCATTGGGCACACGATGAGTTTGCTCCCGCTGTCTGTCATGGAGAGTGTCTCCAGGGAGCTTATTATCTCAACCAAGATATCCCTTGTGATGGTGCCTCTGCTGCCTTTACTTGTCAGGATTTGATCAATGGTGAAACTTCCAGCTCAGAATTGTGCCAGACTTCATTACAAGAACATTACAACAGATTCCTCAGCACCAATTCTTCAGGACAGGATGAGATATTTGCTCAGACAATTTTCGATACTGTCAGAGAAAACCCACATGCCAAGAGAAGAAATCAGACCTCAGACAGGTCAGCAGGTGGCCGAGGTGGTGAAGTTGCAGCTTCTCCTGTAGCTGTGAAGACCAACATTTGGAAGTCAGATTTTCGCGGGACTAGCCATCAGATGAGACAAGAAGGAGGACAGGTTGGGGAAGGGCACATTGAAGGACAGCAAAACCATTCAGTCAGCGAAAAACAGGTAGATATGAACTTACTGATGTCCGTTTATTTATTTTTGTTCATTTTAGAAGCTAAATTCTATACATCTTTTAGTCAGTGAACAAGGCCAAAAAAATGAATGTTGAAAGAACGAATGCAAAGACAGCCAATGTTTGGTATCTTGATAAATTAGTAAGTATTATCTTTATCTATGGTTTGTGTTAAGACAGGTTTCTTACAGGGGGCTGCATGGTCTCGAGGCATGCTATCTGCCTCGAGTGCTGGAGGTCCAGGGTTCAAATCCTGGTGAGGGCTGGGATTTTTTCATGTGGATTTTTAGTCATTTCCCCCGGTCTCTGGGTAGTAAGACCAGACGCCCATGTGTATTATTGCTCACGTAACAAATCCCTTAGCAGTTGGAAATCGAAAAGAGTAGCCTAACCTTGCTGCCTGGGCAAAATTTAAAATTAAAAATCTACCCAAATTAGTTCGGGGTCCTTGCCGGTGCTACAGAGCCTGTGTACTGTGCTCAGATTCTTCAGACTCGGGCTTGAGTTAGAAGAAGAACAGAGCCCTTATGGGTTTCTATCCATGTGTGATGATGTTGATCCGTTGAATAAAGATAAACATAAACATTTCTTAAAGTCTGAAAATATTTGAAGATGTAGTTTCTCTGACTGAATAATCACTAACCAGTACAACCTCATTATCATGATCTGTGTCAAGTATTGTGGACAGAATTGTTTCAGTTGAACATTTGAATATCGTGGACAGATTGTTTCATTTGAACATTTGTTCAAAAATAAACTCAAACTTTAATGAACACATGGATTAAATAAAGAACTTAAAATCATTTCTTTACGACGCCAACAGTCGATGTTGACTTTTAATAAGTTCCAAACTGACCTCTTATTCAAAGACATCAGCCTTTGCTCAAACTCACCTCCTGTCTAAACTATCACTTCTTTGTTTGAAGCTCTCAGTTAACACTGATGCATAAACTGGCACCTTTCAAACCAGTGCTAAACAAACAGTGGATACACTTGTTTCCCCATTCCATTTTATTTGCCTGCTTGGTAATTATTTGTTTTAATTCTTTCCAGGGTGTGCCTAAAAATAACCTTATAACTCTTGATACCAGAATAGTTGCCCAGATATTTCTCTTATTACTTCCCTTTCTGAATTATTCTCATTTAAGTTTCATAAATCTCCTTAGGCGTCTGCTGTTTTTTTTTAATGCATTTACATTGTGTCACCTGCTTTAGTGGTAACATTCACTGGTATATGTTAAAACTGACATAACATGAGAATCTTTTAAAAACTGCAATGTCGTCAGTAAATCCTAAAATCTGTTGACCGCTTTTGCAATTTTGTGGCTCTCGTATGAGGTCTTTACCCACGGCCTACTAAAAATATCAGGAATAGATTTGCATTCTATTGGGGAAGAATAAAAATTCCTAAATTAGCATATTTCTGAGAAGATCAGTGTATTAAATGTATATATTATTCTCAGGGAAAGGAACATACAGATAATCTGGCCAGTTCAAACAATGAGAGTGATGACAGTCTGGCAAGTGACATTGGCTTGGACCATGTGATGTGCCAGAGACTTTTTGGTCGCAAAGGTAATCTTTCTTAATATACTTACATCAGCATGTAGGTTCTGTGGCCCCATGGTGGGGAAAACAAGAACCGACCCCCTGCCTTCCCAAATAGCTTGTTGTAAGAATCGACTAATTGGAGATTTCCTTCACAGTCGGAGTGCATCTGCCTGAGCAGTAGGAAAAAAACCAAATGCACACATATAAGCCAGTAAAACAGATGTACAGTGGTAAAAGAGGAAGTGAAGAAGAAGAAGAAGAAGAAGAAGAAGAAGAAAACAGATGTACACGCAAAACTCAGGCCCTAGCACAAGCCCTAATTCCGAATGAACAAATTAAAACCAGGACTTCCTCCCTGAGTTTACATTTGATGAACAAAGAAGAAAAAGAGAAAAAGAAATTACTTTATTTCCTGCTGAGCAGTGGTATCTCTGTTTATTTATCTGCCATTTTCCTTACTTCCCTGTCATGCACTGTCACTTTCAAATGTTCTTAACGATTTTATTGTATACCCCACAATGCATCTATATTGTCTTTCTTCAGTAAGTCTGTCATCTTGCTCTGAGGTACCGTGTATTTTAAACGGTTTCCATCACTTTGGGACATTAATGCAGGGACTGGCCAGCTGGTGCTGCAGAATCAGAAGTTTGACAAATGATTCATGACAATTTCTGCCCACGTGATGTGATTGTATATACATATGGCTCTGTGGTGAGGGGCAGACAAAGTACATGGGGGTTCATAACAAAGATGAATGGACATCGCTTGGTGCAACACAGGCTGGCATATGATATCACAACGTCTAGTTCGAGAATGGAGGTGGAGGCAGTCACTGCTGCCTTCCGTTGGCTTGAGAATCAGCTGTACACACATGTCATCATTGTAACTGACTCACAGAGCATGTTCAGAAAGGTGGAGACAGGCATGCTCAGTGCAGAGTGGCAAGCATCACTTTAGAGGTCCCAGGTAATTAGCATCCTTTGGATATTTTCTCCAGGTGACACCGGTGTGTTGGAAAATAAGCAGGCAGATAGACTGGCTGGTTCTGCACCACTTGGTGGTGAACTTATCTATGACAAGCGGGATGTTGTGGGGGCCCTTTGGGAGTGAGGGAACAGTGCAGAGGAACAGATAGATCATTACGGTCTGAGGAGAATAGCGCCATGAGGAGTTACAAGGGGATCTGGCCGACGCTCGACACTCGGGAAAAAGGCGAGACGGAAATACAATCAGACTATTACTGGTACCATCAGAACTTTAACTTTTCACATGCTGCTGGAGATGGGGACGAAGTGCTTATGGGGGTGTCCTGAGTGCTGTGATGTAGATTCCTAATTTAGCATTCAACATTTAACAGTTTTAAACGGTTTCCATAAAAATGAACATATAATTGTGACTTTTTGCTAAAAATACTTTATTCACTGTTGTCCTAAATCATTGCTGTTGTATTAATTGTTTTGTTTGCTGTTTTGTCATATACAGGTCATAATCTGCACATACAGTCAAGCAGAAAGAAAGCAGTCATAGATGCCACAAAATTCTTTATGAGATATGGAGATTCTGTCAAAGAGGCTCTCTCAACTGTCGACAGCATGGCAAACCTTCCTCTGACAGCATCTGGACAACACAGGTCAGAGAAAGCCCTGACAGATTTTCCAAGGGAAGTTACTTACAGGGGTTCTGTCCACGAAGTGATATCTGACAACAGAGATATGAATCTGAATGAAGGTAACTCTGAATTGCCACTTGTGATGCCAGAAGGAGAAATATATCAACTGGAGACAAGAGATGTTGGCATCGATGCTATGAGCCAGTCATTAGTTTCATGTCTAGAACCTGCGGAACAGCTACCACTTGACCTAATTAAATCATGTGACATGTTAGAACCAATCACTTCTCTTCCTGGAAATTGTGACAGCATTGCTGTAGCCAGCTTGTCATCTAATCATTGCTTAGACGAGTTTGCAAGTACATGTGCAAATTTTGATAACACTGACAAGATGAATACATCTGTAGATGATACAGAGATCGCATCTTTCGACCGTACAGTTCATGAAGGCAGCTATGTTAGGCAGCCTTGCAGACCGAATTCTTATCTCTTGCGAACACGACCAAGACAGAGAAATATGACTGATGTCTGGACAACTTCGGATTTTGCTGATGTGAAGCAGATCTCTCAGTTGAGCGAGGAAGCTCCACCAAAATTACCTCCTAGGCAACCGATCAGGCCTCAGCCAGGGTTTGATCATGATATACCTCCTCTACCTCCTCCACCAGTTTGCCTTGACAATGAAACCAGACACCTTCCATACAGCCAGCGTCACTATGGTAACTACCAGAGGCAGCAAACACAGCATTTTCCTTATGTTAATCAGTTTATTCCATCAGTAGAAGTTCAGAATTCTGAGATCTTTAAAGCCAGATTGTTCAGTGAGTCTCACAACTTTGATGATTCAGAATTCAGTCCCTTGACTCCTGTGCCACCTTTGCCACCACGACTGCCTCACATGATCCAGAAACTTCCAGCCAGATTTCAAGAAAATGTGCAACCAAAAAGACATTATCGGTTGGTGAAAAGACTTGATGAAAGGCCTCAGTCATTGAACCAATACCTCCCTGAAAATAGCTCCAACTCATATTCACCACTATCCTCTCACTTATCGTCATTAGCAACCTACCCAGGCCCAAAGCATCATTCATATAAACGCCATCATTTAAAGAAAACGTCTTCCATGGATAAACCAAAGGAGGACAGCTCAAGCTCCAGAATTCCCCGTCGCCGACAGAGAGCCAGAGTTGACAGGTCCAAGTCCAAACTGGGTGCAGAAATACAGTCGCTAGAAGCAGCAGACAAACTGGCACCTACAGGTGGGAGAGGCCAGTGTAAACAATGGAGGGATATTGATGTGGTCAATGGGCTACCTTTGAGTGATTCCTCCTGTGAAGACAACAATTCTAATTGACCTGAAGTGTTGACCCAGAACCCCAAGATTGACACATACATTGTTGTTGCTTCCTCACCCTGCAAATGCTCAAGAACATTAACTCACGCCTGGCTGTATGCTTTACAAAATGGCTGCTAGTTGGTTTTATAACCAACCTCAGTTTCTGCACATGCCTAACGTTGTTTATAGTTTCACTGTAGCTTGCAAATTCATGAAGTTTTCAAAACATTACCAATTTAAGCTTCAATAAATCAAGGGCTTACAGTGGTCCAATCCCCCTCCCCCACCCCTGATCTTGAATTGTAGTGGGGATGCTGCAGGCGCCTACTCTCTCAGATTCCGCTACCCCTGGGGTCAGGGTCAAGGTCTGATGTACAATAATGGTAATATGTATTTTGTTTTTGGAATTAAATATGACATTTTATTTAGGTGCAAGTGGGCACTGTAACTACAGGATCTCAAGTACTCAGGAGCATTCACTCACACGCAGAAGTGCACATGCACAATGACGATGTGGGCCGGCACTCAGATGAGCACTTTTGGTTGGTACTCACTTATTAGGTCTGCATTCAGTAAATAAAATGGTATATAAAATATAAAGTCGGTTTCCATTAGGTAAATAAAATGGTATATAAAATATAAAGTCGGTTTCCATTAGGTAAATAAAATGGTATCTAAAAATATGAAGTCGGTTTCCATTAGGTAAATAAAATGGTATACAAAATATGAAGTCGGTTTCCATTAGGTAAATAAAATGGTATATAAAATATGAAGCCGGTTTCTATTAATTAAACGAAATGGTATATAAAATATAAAGAAACAAACTGAACAGTCTTCATTTGACTAAAAAAATTTAAAATATTACAAAGAAAAGAATTTTTTTTGTTGTCATGTACAATTTTCCCTGGCTTCCCAAAGCAACAGTTTTGAGCGATACCAAGCAATGAACCCAAGTGACCTCTATACAATCATCCCTGCTCTATCAAATGTGAAATGCCCACCAGCTGAAAGTCAGGCTTCATGAGACTGACTTCCCCTGACTGATGTGTTTAAACTTTCCCATATGTTTGTGCAGAAAGTAGTGTAGAAATGTATTATTTTTCACTTGATTTTGCCGGCAGTTGATGCAAACTGATATTAATGTTGTAGAATTGTGTCATTTGATTTGGCTAGTAAATGTTAACAATGATAAACCAAACAATTGTTCTGGTACAGATGCCACTGTTGATTTAGCCTGTAGACAAGTACATGGATAAATAAATTATTATTCTTATGTACTTTCTGTTATTTAGTTTTGTGAGAACAATCTGTGAAGCAAAAAATCTTTAATTGTAAAATCCCCTATGTTGTTTAGCTATGTCAGCACAAACTGTGAAACAAGCAGGTTTACTAGCTGTTTAGTTCTGCTGGCATAGATGGTTAAGAACACAAACTGTGAAACAAGCAGGTTTACTAGCTGTTTAGTTCTGCTGGCATAGATGGTTAAGAACACAAACTGTGAAACAAGCAGGTTTACTAGCAGTTTAGTTCTGCTGGCATAGATGGTTAAGAACACAAACTGTGAAACAAGCAGTTTGTCTATTGTCAAGTAGATTGTCCCATGTTTTTTACTTATGTGAACACAAACTGTGAAACAAGCAATTTGTCTATTGTCTAGTAGAATGTCTTATGTTGTTTTTGATCAGAGGCTTTCACATGCTGCCATATACACTTTCATTTGAACAAATATAATCTAGCAACTGATGTTGCTAGACATTGTTTTCTGTCCCCTAACACATCAACAGATGGTGTGGCTTATGATACAGCCTTGCTTGTGGTTTCCCTCATATCTTTCCTGGCTTCCAGCACTCTTTGACTCTAAATATACTGAACAAAGAGGACTCTAATCATGCTGATCAGAAAGAGCTTTTGATTATAAACAAACTGAACAAAGAGGACTTTTAAAATGCTGAGTAGAAAGAGCTTTGACTCTGAGTACCAAGGAATTTATCACAACTATTTGGTTTGCATTGCAGTTTGTCCCTCCAGGATTATACTTTGTTCCATCCAGAATTGCAGTTTATTCACTCCAGAATTACACTTTGTCCCATCCAGAATTGCAGTTTTTTCCCTCGAGGATTACACTTTGTCCCATCCAGAATTGCAGTTTGTTCCTTCTAAGATTACAGTTCATCCCGTGCAAGATTGCAGTTGACAGGATTAAAACCTCAGGGATGAGAATCTTACTAGAACAAATGCCGGTAAACCACATTCAATCGTAAGGTTTTACTGGATCCCCCGATTGCTAAGAAGTAACCAGAAGTCTGTACCAGGCAGGCATCTCACACATGTGTTGGTATTCGGTTGACATGAACTACTTTCATTATCTCCTTATGTCTGATTCAGCTGTTGTAATAACTTTATCTACCCCAGTTCTTACTTTAACAATTGTATTGCACACTGTTAAAATTTTCACTGTTTGGCCACAAACATTAATTACTACAGTAGCAACCTTTTAGAGATATATGTACTAATGCTTGGTGCTGAAGTAGTTAAGGCTACAGTAAACTGGTTGCACAGATTTAGCTGGATCCAGTGAACAATTCATTATATAAAAATGGATATGAACTAGTCCTTGTAGACAGAGGGATAAAAACAAAGCATTGTAGACAGAGGGAAATTAACAAGTCACTGACTGTATTGGGACATGGTTCAGTGACTACAACACTAGTCTCTTGGTTGACTGTATTGGGACATGGTTCAGTGAAACCACCACCAGACCTCAGCCAGACTAACTGGGATCTGATAGCCATGGTTGCTTTCTTTCTTCTTTCTTCCTTATTTGTTTTGATGTCCTTGAGCATAAATATTAACCTGACAGTTGCCAAACCCACAAGCATTATCCCATATACTTGCCATGCCATTTTTGATATCTCTATTGCTGTTAGCATTTAAGAATTTCTGTCTGATATCTGTCTGTATTTATTATATCTATTGATATAGTTATTCTTCAGAGTAACATTTAGTATGTATCTTATTAGTACTTTAATACTTATTGTATCTCCCTATTGTTAATGAGGCAGCTGGTAACAAAACTGGGTACAGTAAATTGTACATAGAAAAGTTACTGTGGGATGACCTAGTTACGGTGTTACTAATGACCATCTTGGAATAAAGCCAGTTTGAAAAATCATATCCTTTATTTGTTGATTGAATACATGTTGCTCTCAGCCTGTTTTTGATTATTTGTATGTGTCTGACAAGGTTAATTATTATTTATGTCTCATGATGTTGTCTTTTATGGTTGAATATGCTAAATGCTATTTACTATTTAAAAATTATGCCTGTTTTTTTTTTTTTTTTTTGCACATCTGGGGGAATTATGGACACGTTAATTGTGTATCCTTTGAGTGCATAACGCTCTCACAGCTGTTAATCTTCTTCTTCTTCTTTTGTCAAAATCTGCTTGTGCTGCTTGTGCCGCTAGGCGTCACAGTCTATCAGATGATCGGCAACCGAGCCAGGGCGCGCTCAGTCGCTTCATATGCCGTGATGTTATGAAGTCTCAAGTTGTCTGTGACTCCTTCAATCCATCTTCTTCTTGGTCTTCCCCTGCTTCTTGGTGTTTCGATTTACAGCTGTTAATGAAGAATAAAAAATAGATAAAATGAGAATCTACAATGAAAACACTGAAGTAATGTCAGTACGAAGAAAGAAGCATCCTTTAAATATAAAAGTAGAGAGAAAAAGCATCAAACAGACATCTGAGTTTAAAAATCTGGAAACAAACTTTTACTGAAAATTGAAAATTGGATAAAGAAATTAACATTTGACCAGCAAAGCAGACTAAGTTCCAGGACAACTTCCCAACCCCCCCCCCCCCCCCCCCACCCTTCCTTCTACCAAAACTCCAAACTTTACAGCATAAGACAATCTCTCCTTCCACCTTCAGCACTCCAACATTTACAGCAAAAGACGATCTGGAGCAGCACACAGAAACATCACATACAGCCTATGTTACCAGTGCCAGACTCTTAAACAAAGCAGAAAACGATCATAAAATTCATGTCTGAGAAAGGTTGCAAAAGAGACAGAATCGGGGGGGGGGGGGGGGGGGGCGGACAAAATTAGCACAGAACAAAAAATCAATGACATAAAAAGAAAGAAAAAAAAATAGTTTTGCTAAAGCAGTGGCTCACGACCTTTCTACTACTGCGACCCTTTAATAGAGTTCCGTGTTGTGGCGACCCTTTAATAGAGTTCCCTGTGTTGTGGCGACCCTTTAATTGAGTTCCCTGTGTTGTGGCGACCCTTTAATACAGTTCCCTGTGTTGTGGCGACCCTTTAATACAGTTCCCTGTGTTGTGGCGACCCTTTAATACAGTTTCCTGTGTTGTGGCGACCCTTTAATACAGTTCCCTGTGTTGTGGCGACCCTTTAATAGAGTTCCCTGTGTTGTGGCGACCCTTTAATACAGTTCCCTGTGTTGTGGCGACCCTTTAATACAGTTCCCTGTGTTGTGGCGACCCTTTAATACAGTTCCCTGTGTTGTGGCGACCCTTTAATACAGTTCCCTGTGTTGTGGCGACCCTTTAATACAGTTCCCTGTGTTGTGGCGACTCTTTAATACAGTTCCTGTGTTGTGGCGACCCTTTAATACAGTTCCCTGTGTTGTGGCGACCCTTTAATACAGTTCCCTGTGTTGTGGCGACCCTTTAATACAATTCCCTGTGTTGTGGCGACCCTTTAATAGAGTTCCCTGTGTTGTGGCGACCCTTTAATACAGTTCCCTGTGTTGTGGCGACCCTTTAATAGAGTTCCCTGTGTTGTGGCGACCCTTTAATAGAGTTCCCTGTGTTGTGGCGACCCTTTAATACAGTTCCCTGTGTTGTGGCGACCCTTTAATACAGTTCCCTGTGTTGTGGCGACCCTTTAATACAGTTCCGTGTTGTGGCGACCCTTTAATACAGTTCTCTGTGTTGTGGCGACCCTTTAATACAGTTCCCTATGTTGTGGCGACCCTTTAATACAGTTCCCTGTGTTGTGGCGACCCTTTAATACAGACCCTTTAATACAGTTCCCTGTGTTGTGGCGACCCTTTAATACAGTTCCCTGTGTTGTGGCGACCCTTTAATAGAGTTCCTTGTGTTGTGGCGACCCTTTAATACAGTTCCCTGTGTTGTGGCGACCCTTTAATACAGTTCCCTGTGTTGTGGCGACCCTTTAATACAGTTCCCTGTGTTGTGGCGACCTTTTAATACAGTTCCCTGTGTTGTGGCGACCCTTTAATACAGTTTCCTGTGTTGTGGCGACCCTTTAATACAGTGCCCTGTGTTGTGGCGACCCTTTAATAGAGTTCCCTGTGTTGTGGCGACCCTTTAATACAGTTCCTTGTGTTGTGGCGACCCTTTAATACAGTTCCCTGTGTTGTGGCGACCCTTTAATACAGTTCCCTGTGTTGTGGCGACCCTTTAATACAGTTCCCTGTGTTGTGGCGACCCTTTAATACAGTTCCCTGTGTTGTGGCGACCCTTTAATACAGTTTCCTGTGTTGTGGCGACCCTTTAATACAGTGCCCTGTGTTGTGGCGACCCTTTAATAGAGTTCCCTGTGTTGTGGCGACCCTTTAATACAGTGCCCTGTGTTGTGGCGACCCTTTAATACAGTGCCCTGTGTTGTGGCGACCCTTTAATACAGTTCCCTGTGTTGTGGCGACCCTTTAATACAGTTTCCTGTGTTGTGGCGACCCTTTAATATAGTTCCCTGTGTTGTGGCGACCCTTTAATATAGTTCCCTGTGTTGTGGCGACCCTTTAATACAGTTCCCTGTGTTGTGGCGACCCTTTAATACAGTTCCCTGTGTTGTGGCGACCCTTTAATACAGTTTCCTGTGTTGTGGCGACCCTTTAATACAGTGCCCTGTGTTGTGGCGACCCTTTAATAGAGTTCCCTGTGTTGTGGCGACCCTTTAATACAGTGCCCTGTGTTGTGGCGACCCTTTAATACAGTGCCCTGTGTTGTGGCGACCCTTTAATACAGTTCCCTGTGTTGTGGCGACCCTTTAATACAGTTTCCTGTGTTGTGGCGACCCTTTAATATAGTTCCCTGTGTTGTGGCGACCCTTTAATATAGTTCCCTGTGTTGTGGCGACCCTTTAATACAGTTCCCTGTGTTGTGGCGACCCACGACCATACAATTATTTTCGTTGCTACTGCATTTCTTCAGTGAATATAAGTTTTCCGATGGTCTTGAGCGACCCCTGTGAAAGGCCCTTACGACCCACACACAAACAAAGGATGGTGACTTACAGGTCGAGAACCTATGACCTACACTATATCATACAAAGCCAACGGGAAAAAAAGAGGAGAGTAACGTAGAGCAAGGGGTGACCCCCCCCCCCCGACCCCACCCTCCCCTACTCAAACAAATATGGAATGATAAGTTCAGAGAAACTACAACTGAGCTATGACCAGAAGAGCAAGCAGGGGGACACCGGGTCCCTGGGACAACCAAACAGGAAACGAAGAAGAAGAGGAAAACAATGGGCATTGTTGAGAGATGCGTGTCATGTATGTGTCACACACACACACACACAAACATGCGCCCGCACGCACACACACACACACACACACACACACACACACACACACATGTCGCCTCAAGTTAAGAAAATCCGTCGACAGCAAAGGAAAGACAAACTACTTAATTCTGCAGAAACTAAAATCTATACAAGTTAATGAGATGTGATTTGAGAAAGGAAAACAAACAAACAGTTGAGAAATGTCAGCGGAAGTGAGTAGAATATGTTCCTTTAAAAATCAATCAAGTAGGGGTTTGTGGGGAGGGGAAAGGGGGGTATGTGTGTGCGTGTGTATGTGGGGGTCGGGGGGGGGGGGGGGGGTTGTTAAAGAAAGTGTCTGGTAGTAAAATATACAGAATAATCGTTAAGAAAATGTGACAACAAGTGAAAGTACATGGGCGGGGCGGGGCGGGTATAAACATGTTTCCTAAATTCAGGCGAAAATGTTCTCAGGACATACAGAGAATAATTGCCTCCAGAGTCACTGAGTGACCGTTATGCCAACAGAGAGGGCACTGATAGAGTGGGAAGCTGTGAGTCCTAGAACAATCAGAGCATCATTGAAAACAGTGAAACAGAAGGTGAACAGGTCGGTAATACAGTGTTATATAGCAACAGATGATAGGAATGAAACAGTAAGAGATTTTTTTTACATGAAACTTTAGAATATTCTGAAAAAAGAAAGGGGAAAAAAAAAAGGGGGGGGGGGGGCAATACAAAAAACGTTGATAGGTGACCTGAATGCTAGAATAGAATCCGATAAAACAAGTTTTGTAAAACATTATCGGAAAACAGGAACTAAGAGTTGTGAACCAAAATGGATTATTGACTCATCAATACTGAGTGTGTGGTGTTCCGTCTGTATGTCAAGTGTGCGGTGTACCGTCTGTATGTCAAGTGTGTGGTGTGCCGTCTGTATGTCAAGTGTGTGGTGTGCCGTCTGTATGTCAAGTGTGTGGTGTGCCGTCTGTATGTCAAGTGTGTGGTGTGCCGTCTGTATGTCAAGTATGTGGTGTGCCGTCTGTATGTCCAGTGTGTGGTGTGCCGTCTGTTTGTCCAGTGTGTGGTATGTTGTTGCGATCGTCCCTGACCATGAAACGGTCTATTGGTGTCTGACAATGACTATAAGTTGTCAATTAAAATACTACACGCCGAAATATTGACAGTAATATATGACCATAAATTATGCTATCTCATACCAGATTCAATGTGCGGAACACCAACATGTCAAATTATAATTGCTACTGGAAGGGCATGGTATTAAATGTTTATCGCATCATCTGTGATTCAAAATACTATGGTCTGTACCTCTTAAGTTACTGAGATGGTTGACAGCACCTGATAGGCAATATTTTGCTAAACTTACTTGACAATACCGTCGCTCTCAAGTCAGTCAATACGTTTGCTAATTCTTAAAGCTGTGAAGTCCGATTCCTGTGGCAGGCGTTTGACGACAAGACTGTTGTTTTGGTTGTGGGGGCAGTGGTACAGTTGTGGATCAATGGTACAGTTGTGGATCAATGGTACAGTTGTGGATCAGTGGTACAGTTGTGGATCAGTGGTACAGTTGTGGATCAATGGTACAGTTGTGGATCAGTGGTACAGTTGTGGATCAGTGGTACAGTTGTGGATCAGTGGTACAGTTGTCGTTCAGTAGTACAGATGTGGATCAGTGGTACAGTTGTGGATCACTGGCACAGTTGTGGATCAGTGGTACAGTTGTGGATCACTGGCACAGTTGTGGATCAGTGGTATAGTTGTGGATCAATAGTACATATGTGGATCAGTGGTACAGATGTGGATCAGTGGTAAAGTTGTGGATCAGTGGTACACTTGTGGATAAGTGGTACAGTTGTAGATCAGTGGTACAGTTGTAGATCAGTGGTACGCAAAGGGGACATCGTCATTGATAAACTGGTCTGGCTCTGTGGATCTCATATACGAGATAAGTGAGATGTTGACGGAATTATGCGATGGAGGGTTAGATACTTCTCTAAACTAACTGTCTCTTAGTATAGACGCGAACTGATTGGCACTTACAGAACTAAATCGACACACAATAGACCACACAGTAGAGTAATACAAAATCTAAAGCTATAGTTACCGCAGCGGTGATGTAGGGTGCACTTTCCGCGAGACGTGGCAGAGATCGATTTCTGCGAAGGGGGATACGGGACATTAAAGATTTGGTTGTTGATGTATGTAGTATACAGGGCCGAGGCACTGGCTGGGGATTTTCAGGCGTGCCGTAAAGAGAGCGACGTTCTGTACAGGCTTGCCGATTGACTGAATGATTTACAGTCACCGCGCCGGGAGTCGAACCTGTCACCTCAAAGTGGCGAGTGCGCATCATTGCGTAGAAGTGTCCAGTGCGTAGTAGTACACTTGTTTGGGCAGCCAGGCTCCCTTGTCGCTTGGAGATGGCGGGTTTGATTCACGGTGACTGCAGCATTTGATTGTTTCGTTGTCTATGTTTAGCGTTTTGTCTCTCTACTTCTTATTATGAGTGCTTGTCAGCTTTCGTCTATGTGTTTATTATAGCTACGGCATACAAATGTTCTCTCGGTTTATTTTTTTTTTTTTCCGTCTGTTTGTAATTCTCATAAATGACAGGTATTTTTCAAGTCAATTGATCAAAGTGATGTTCCATTTCTATCGATCCACGTAGCTAAAGGGACACAATTCACGACACAGCTGTTTATTTCACAGTTACTTCCCGTGACTTACAACCTTACTATTGGTGTCAGTGGCCTAGGCGTTACGAACCCGATTCGTAATGCCAGGCTACCCTATTTAATCCTAGCCGCGATTAATCAGACAATAGTTGTATCGAGAGCTGTTCTTTGAGGGAGAAATGGAAAACTACTGAATGTAAATGTGTCTAATGAAACCAAACACTTGAAAAAAATGCTTTTTTTTTGTTTGTTCTGCAACGTCCTGTGAAATATAAACACGCAAACATATAATAATAAAAATAATAATAATAATAATAATAACAACAACACCAACTAAGGGCTCGATGTTACAACTGGTGATGTCTCGGTCAAGGAAAATCTCTGATGTTACAACCGGTGATGTATCGGTCAAGGAAATTCTCTGATGTTACCACCGGTGATGTATCGGTCAAGTGAATTCTCTGATGTTACAACTTGTGATGTATCGGTCAAGGGAATTCTCTGATGTTACAACCGGCGATGTCTCGGTCAAGTAAATTCTCTGATGTTACATCCGGCGATGTCTCGGTCAAGGAAATTCTCTGATGTTACAACTGGTGATGTCTCGGTCAAGGACAGTCCCAGATGTTTCAACTGGGATTTTATCTCGGTCAAGGAAAGTCCCCGGTGTGCGACAGCATAAGACAGTTAGATCAGCTAGCTGGACTGTGCAAACACTGTGATCTGATATTATATTGTTTACAGCCCGTTCCAGAAGTCCTGCCGAACTTTTAAAAAAAAAAACTCTCATTCAGTAAAGGTTTGCTTTCAGTTGTTGACACGTGTTTGACTAGTCACGTGATAGCAAGAGAGGGCACTAGACGGAGAGGATAGATTATCTACACAGTGGCATGGTGGAAGAACTTGAATCGACTTGAGCCAAGATACCAATGATTGAGAACATGAGGATAGATTATCTACACAGTGGCATGGTGGAAGAGCTTGAATCGACTTGAGCCAAGATACCAACGACTGAGAACATGTGGATAGATTATCTACACAGTGGCACGGTGGAAGAACTTGAATCAACTTGAGCCAAGATACCAACGACTGAGAACATGTGGATAGATTACACAGTGGCACGGGAATCGGCTTGGACAAATAAATCAGTGATTGACATCTGGGTAATATGGTCATACGACAATTCACTGTTCTTAGAGCCCTCGGTGGCTTAGTTGTTGCGAGTCCAACTAGTAACTTCTACGTGCCGCGATCGAAACCCACTGCTGTCTGCATGGAACTTTATCGTGGTATGGGGCGTCGCAGGTCGACCCAGACTAAAATGGGTACCAGGATGTATGACCTAGGGAAGTAAAAACAGCCGGTGTAATGCTGACCACATTACCCTCCTAGTGCGGATTGGTCTCTAAAAATATGGGTGCTTTTCCCGTATGCCCGATGCGCATAAGGTGTGAAAAGTGATCTTTACTTTATGTTTCTGTTCATGCATGTCTGGTAGTCTGTGTGTTGACTTTTGGCTGGAGTTGACCTTTCGCACGTAGATATATTTTTATCTGAAACAGTGATCTTATCACTGCTGTCACTAATCAGAATCAAGATAGAATTGCCAAGAGCGCAAACTAGCAAACAAACAGATAAGTTATTGAGCCAAAACTAGCAAACAAACAGATAAGTTATTGAGCCAAAACTAGCAAACAAACAGATAAGTTATTGAGCGCAAACTAGCAAACAAACAGACAAGTTATTGAGCCCAAACTAGCAAACAAACAGATAAGTTATTGAGCCAAAACTAGCAAACAAACAGATAAGTTATTGAGCGCAAACTAGCAAACAAACAGACAAGTTATTTAACTATGTACACAAGGAGTTAACATAAGATTATAGACAACTAAACACAGAACAGAAGCTAGAACGTATAAATAATGTATTCAAAGATTACAAGTGTACAAAAACCGAAGACAACTGGGGACAGTGGCAATTACCAGCGGCTCCCAGATATTCAATGTGAACTTCATTGGCCAAGCTGTTCGTCCACTCATTAGAAGCACAGCTTACGTGTAACAATCTCCAATCAGGCATATGTCAATGCTTACATGTAACAATCTCCACTCAAGCTTACATCAGTGCTTACATGTAACAATCTCCACTCAAGCTTACATCAGTGCTTACATGTAACAATCTCCACTCAAGTTTACATCAGTGCTTACATGTAACAATCTGCACTCAAGTTTACATCAGTGCTTACATGTAACAATCTGCACTCAAGTTTACATCAGTGCTTACATGTAACAATCTGCACTCAAGTTTACATCAATGCTTATATGTAACAATCTCCACTCAAGCTTACATCAGTGCTTCCATGTAACAATCTCCACTCAAGCTTACATCAGTGCTTACATGTAACAATCTCCACTCAAGCTTACATCAGTGCTTACATGTAACAATCTCCACTCAAGTTTACATCAGTGCTTACATGTAACAATCTCCACTCAAGCTGACATCAGTGCTTACATGTAACAATCTCCACTCAAGCTTACATCAGTGCTTACATGTAACAATCTCCACTTAAGCTTACATCAGTGCTTCCATGTAACAATCTCCACTTAAGCTTACATCAGTGCTTCCATGTAACAATCTCCACTCAAGCTTACATCAGTGCTTCCATGTAACAATCTCCACTCAAGCTTACATCAGTGCTTCCATGTAACAATCTCCACTCAAGCTTACATCAGTGCTTCCATGTAACAATCTCCACTCAAGCTTTCATCAGTGCTTACATGTAACAATCTCCACTCAAGCTTACATCAGTGCTTCCATGTAACAATCTCCACTCAAGCTTACATCAGTGCTTACATGTAACAATCTCCACTCAAGCTTACATCAGTGCTTACATGTAACAATCTCCACTCAAGCTTACACCAGTGCTTCCATGTAACAATCTCCACTCAAGCTTACATCAGTGCTTACATGTAACAATCTCCACTCAAGCTTACATCAGTGCTTACATCTAACAATCTCCACTCAAGCTTACACCAGTGCTTCCATGTAACAATCTCCACTCAAGCTTACATCAGTGCTTACATGTAACAATCTCCACTCAAGTTTACATCAGTGCTTACATGTAACAATCTCCACTCAAGCTTACATCAGTGCTTACATCTAACAATCTTCACTCATACTTACATCAATGTTTGTATGTAACATACAATACTTGCATATAGTAATCTCCACTCATGCATGTAGCAATCTCCACTCAGGCATATGTCAATGCTTACATGTAACAATCTCCACTCAAGCATATGTCAATGCTTTCATGTAACAATATCCACTCAGGCATATGTCAATGCTTACATGTAACAATATCCACTCAGGCATATGTCAATGCTTACATGTAACAATATCCAATCAGGCATATGTCAATGCTTACATGTAACAATCTCCACTCAAGCATATGTCAATGCTTACATGTAACAATATCCACTCAGGCATATGTCAATGCTTACATGTAACAATATCCAATCAGGCATATGTCAATGCTTACATGTAGCAATCTCCACTCAAGCATATGTCAATGCTTACATGTAACAATCTCCACTTACACTGACATCAATTCTTGCATGTAACTATATCCGCTTACACTGACATCAATTCTTGCATGTAACACTCTCCACTTACACTGACAACAATTCTTGCATGTAACACTCTCCACTTACACTGACATCAATTCTTGCATGTAACAAACTTCACTTACACTGACATCAATTATTGCATGTAACAATCTCCACTTACACTGACATCAATTCTTGCATGTAGCAATCTCCACTTACACTGACATCAATTCTTGCATGTAGCAATCTCCACTTACACAGACATCAATTCTTGCATGTAACACTCTCCACTTAGGCTGACATCAATTCTTGCATGTAACACTCTCCACTTACACTGACATCAATTCTTGCATGTAACTATATCCGCTTACACTGACATCAATTCTTGCATGTAACACTCTCCACTTACACTGACATCAATTCTTGCATGTAACACTCTCCACTTACACTGACATCAATTCTTGCATGTAACAAACTTCACTTACACTGACATCAATTATTGCATGTAACAATCTCCACTTACACTGACATCAATTCTTGCATGTAGCAATCTCCACTTACACTGACATCAATTCTTGCATGTAGCAATCTCCACTTACACTGACATCAATTCTTGCATGTAGCAATCTCCACTTACACTGACATCAATTCTTGCATGTAGCAATCTCCACTTACACTGACATCAATTCTTGCATGTAACACTCTCCACTTACACTGACATCAATTCTTGCAAATAAAAATTTTTCACTCAAAGCTGACATCAGTTCTTGCATGTAACAATCTCCACTCAGGCTGACATCAATTCTCGCATCACTTATGTAATTCTCTCATTGGGTATGTAATTCTCTCATTGGTTATGTAATTCTCTCATCTTTTATGTAATGCTTTCATCTGTTGTGTAATGCTCTCATCTGTTTTGTAATGTTTTCCTCTGTTATGTAATGCTTTCATCTGTTATGTAATGCTTTCATCCGTTGTGTAATGCTCTCATCTGTTATTTAATACTCTCCTTTGTTATGTAATGCTTTCATCTGTTGTGTAATGTTTTCATCTGTTGTGTAATGCTCTCATCTTTTGTGTAAGTTACAGGCACAATGGCATCTATATTACATCAACAGTTTCATAGTTAATGATTCCGTGGAGCATCCAGAGAGGGTGACTCACGGTGTCACTTCAGTTGCCTAAACATTAGACTGAGTCCAGTATGGTGTACCCAGTTCTCTCTCCCCCCCCCCCCCCCCACCCCTACCCGCAAACAGCCACAGATAGTCTGAGAAGTTCAGCAACAAGAATCAAGTCCATCTCAACATTTCCTATGATGAGCACTTGCCCAACTCCACCAGGAGGCTGTGGGACATGTTTTGAAAATGTTCAGTTCTTCCACAGGATACAGTATCCAGATAAATACATGACAGATAATTTAAAATTGAATTATTTACACCTGCACCTCACACGTGACTCAGTGGGTGAGTCTTTGCTGGCTGGTAGCTGGTATCACTGTACTTTCTAATCTGGTCCTTGTTTTTGCAACAAATTTTCCCATAAAAAAACTTTCTCCAGGACTCCAGAGTTTTCCCCGACCAAATCCAGAAACCAGAAGTTGTGCCAATGACCAGGCACATGAAGTACTTGAGCATGAACACAGTGTAATCAGGGGCGGCCGGGTTGTGGTAGCATGGACACGTGCGTGTGGCCTCCCAACGCTCCCTCAGGTGTTGCTCATAGAAGTAGCAAGAGATGACGATTGTGGCGGGCACTGTGTACAGAACAGAGAAGACCCCGATCCTCACCATCAGCTGCTCCAGCTTGTCGGCTGTCCCCTGACCTTCCTGTTTGATCGTGTTTCTGATTCTGAAGAGCGAGACGAATCCCGCCAGGAGGAAAGACGTCCCGATGATGAGGTAGACGAACAGAGGCGCCAGAACGAACCCTCGCAGATTATCCAAACTTTGATTGCCAACGAAACATATCCCGATGATTGGATCACCGTCTACCGAGGACATGGCGAGGACGGCAATGCTTTTGACGCTGGGGATTAGCCAGGCTGCCAAATGGAAATACTGTGAGTAACTGGCTATCGCTTCCTGACCCCATTTTAAACCTGCAGCCAGGAACCAGGTGAAGGACAGGATCACCCACCAAATAGAAGATGCCATTCCGAAGAAGTAGATGAGCAGGAACACAACAGTGCAGACTGCTGGTCCCGTTGTTTCATACCGGATAGCTCCCGACTCACAAGCAACACCTTCATGTCCAACGATGAGCCGGATAATATATCCCAGGCTGACCATGAAATAGCAGGCGCTGAGGAAGATGATGGGTCTCTCGGGATACGTGAACCTCTTCATATCCACGAAGAAAGTAGACACGGTCATGGATGTAGAGATGCAACACAGGATGGCCCAGAGACCCACCCAGTAGGTGGCGAAAATCTTCTCCTGGTCACCGAAGTAAGGACTGTAGCAATTGATGGCGCAGTTGGCCACTGATCCGGTTCGAATCTTGTTGTAGTAACTACTGGACGACTCAGATATCATCTGTGGAAGAGAGAGTATACGGTGTTATGTGTAACCACATGGAGAGACATGAAGAGAGACAGTAGTATACAGTGTTATGTGTAAGCACATGGAGAGACATGAAGAGAGAGTAGACAGTGTTATGTGTAACCTCATGGAGAGACATGAAGAGACAGAATACAGTGTTATGTGTAACCTCATGGAGAGACATGAAGAGAGACAGTATACAGTGTTATGTCTAAGCACATGGAGAGACATGAAGAGAGAGTAGACAGTGTTATGTGTAACCTCATGGAGAGACATGAAGAGACAGAATACAGTGTTATGTGTAACCTCATGGAGAGACATGAAGAGAGAGTAGACAGTGTTATGTGTAACCTCATGGAGAGACATGAAGAGACAGAATACAGTGTTATGTGTAAGCACGTGGAGAGACATGAAGAGAGAGTAGACAGTGTTATGTGTAACCTCATGGAGAGACATGAAGAGAGACAGTATACAGTGTTATGTGTAAGCACATGGAGAGACATGAAGAGAGAGTAGACAGTGTTATGTGTAACCTCATGGAGAGACATGAAGAGAGAGTAGACAGTGTTATGTGTAACCTCATGGAGAGACATGAAGAGACAGAATACAGTGTTATGTGTAACCACATGGACAGACATGAAGAGAGAGTAGACAGTGTTATGTGTAAGCACATGGAGAGACATGAAGAGAGAGTAGACAGTGTTATGTGTAACCTCATGGAGAGACATGAAGAGACAGAATACAGTGTTATGTGTAACCACATGGACAGACATGAAGAGAGAGTAGACAGTGTTATGTGCAACCTCATGGAGAGACATGAAGAGACAGAATACAGTGTTATGTGTAACCACATGGACAGACATGAAGAGAGAGAGAGTATACAGTGTTATGTGTAACCACATGGACAGACATGAAGAGAGAGAGAGAGAGTATACAGTGTTATGTGTAACCGCATGGACAGACATGAATATAGAGTAGACAGTGTTATGTGTAACCACATGGACAGACATGAAGAGAGAGAGTATACAGTGTTATGTGTAACCACATGGACAGACATGAATATAGAGTGGACAGTGTTATGTGTAACCGCATGGAGAGACACGAAGAGAGAGTATACAGTGTTATGTGTAACCTCATGGAAAGACACAAAGAGAGAGTATACAGTTTTATGTGTAACCACATGGAGAGACATGAAGATAGAGTAGACAGTGTTGTGTAACCACATGGAGAGACATGAAGAGAGAGAGAGAGAGAGTATACAGTGTTATGTGTAACTGTGTGAAAAGACACAAAGAGAGAGTATACAGTGTTATGTGTAACCGCATGAAATGACACAAAGAGACAGTATACAGTGTTGTGTGTAACAGCATGGAAATACATGAAAAGAGAGAATGTAGTGTAGAAAGACACAAAGAGAGAGTATACAGTGTTATGTGTAACTGTGTGGAAAGACACAAAGAGAGAGTATACAGTGTTATGTGTAACTGTGTGGAAAGACACAAAGAGAGAGTATACAGTGTTATGTGTAACTGTGTGGAAAGACACAAAGAGAGAGTATACAGTGTTATGTGTAACTGTGTGGAAAGACACAAAGAGAGAGTATACAGTGTTATGTGTAACTGTGTGGAAAGACACAAAGAGAGAGAGTATACAGTGTTATGTGTAACTGTGTGGAAAGACACAAAGAGAGAGTATACAGTGTTATGTGTAACTGTGTGGAAAGACACAAAGAGAGAGTATACAGTGTTATGTGTAAAAAGACACAAAGAGAGAGTATACAGTGTTATGTGTAACTGTGTGGAAAGACACAAAGAGAGAGTATACAGTGTTATGTGTAACTGTGTGGAAAGACACAAAGAGAGAGTATACAGTGTTATGTGTAACTGTGTGGAAAGACACAAAGAGAGAGTATACAGTGTTATGTGTAACTGTGTGGAAAGACACAAAGAGAGAGTATACAGTGTTATGTGTAACTGTGTGGAAAGACAGACAAAGAGAGAGTATACAGTGTTATGTGTAACTGTGTGGAAAGACACAAAGAGAGAGTATACAGTGTTATGTGTAACTGTGTGGAAAGACACAAAGAGAGAGTATACAGTGTTATGTGTAACTGTGTGGAAAGACACAAAGAGAGAGTATACAGTGTTATGTGTAACTGTGTGGAAAGACACAAAGAGAGAGTATACAGTGTTATGTGTAAAGACACAAAGAGAGAGTGTGTGGAAAGACACAAAGAGAGAGTATACAGTGTTATGTGTAACCGCATGTGAAAGACACAAAGAGAGAGTATACAGTGTTATGTGTAACCGCATGGAAAGACACAAAGACACAAAGTGTAGAGAGTATACAGTGTTATGTGTAACTGTGTGGAAAGACACAAAGAGAGAGTATACAGTGTTATGTGTAACCGCATGGAAAGACACAAAGAGAGTAGAGTATACAAAGAGTTATACAGTGTAACTGTGTGGAAAGACACAAAGAGAGAGTATACAGTGTTATGTGTAACTGTGGAAAGACACAAAGAGAGAGTATACAGTGTTATGTGTAACCGCATGGAAAGACAGTGTTATGTGTAACAAAGACACAAAGAGAGAGTATACAGTGTTATGTGTAACTGTGTGTAAAAAAGACACAAAGAGAGAGTATACAGTGTTATGTGTAACTGTGTGGAAAGACACAAAGAGAGAGTATACAGTGTTATGTGTAACCGCATGGAAAGACACAAAGAGAGAGTATACAGTGTTATGTGTAACTGTGAAAAGACACAAAAGAGACACAAAGAGAGAGTATACAGTGTTATGTGTAACTGTGTGGAAAGACACAAAGAGAGAGTATACAGTGTTATGTGTAACTGTGTGGAAAGACACAAAGAGAGAGTATACAGTGTTATGTGTAACTGTGTGGAAAGACACAAAGAGAGAGTATACAGTGTTATGTGTAACCGCATGGAAAGACACAAAGAGAGAGTATACAGTGTTATGTGTAACTGTGTGGAAAGACACAAAGAGAGAGTATACAGTGTTATGTGTAACTGTGTGGAAAGACACAAAGAGAGAGTATACAGTGTTATGTGTAACTGTGTGGAAAGACACAAAGAGAGAGTATACAGTGTTATGTGTAACTGTGTGGAAAGACACAAAGAGAGAGTATACAGTGTTATGTGTAACTGTGTGGAAAGACACAAAGAGAGAGTATACAGTGTTATGTGTAACTGTGTGGAAAGACACAAAGAGAGAGTATACAGTGTTATGTGTAACTGTGTGGAAAGACACAAAGAGAGAGTATACAGTGTTATGTGTAACTGTGTGGAAAGACACAAAGAGAGAGTATACAGTGTTATGTGTGACTGTGTGGAAAGACACAAAGAGAGAGTATACAGTGTTATGTGTAACTGTGTGGAAAGACACAAAGAGAGAGTATACAGTGTTATGTGTAACTGTGTGGAAAGACACAAAGAGAGAGTATACAGTGTTATGTGTAACTGTGTGGAAAGACACAAAGAGAGAGTATACAGTGTTATGTGTAACTGTGTGGAAAGACACAAAGAGAGAGTATACAGTGTTATGTGTAACTGTGTGGAAAGACACAAAGAGAGAGTATACAGTGTTATGTGTAACTGTGTGGAAAGACACAAAGAGAGAGTATACAGTGTTATGTGTAACTGTGTGGAAAGACACAAAGAGAGAGAGTATACAGTTTTATGTGTAACTGTGTGGAAAGACACAAAGAGAGAGTATACAGTGTTATGTGTAACTGTGTGGAAAGACACAAAGAGAGAGTATACAGTGTTATGTGTGGAAAGACACAAAGAGAGAGTATACAGTGTTATGTGTAACTGTGTGGAAAGACACAAAGAGAGAGTATACAGTGTTATGAGTAGAGTATACAGTGTTATGTGTAACTGCATGGAAAGACACAAAGAGAGAGTATACAGTGTTATGTAACTGTAAAGACACAAAGAAAGACACAAAGAGAGATACAGTGTTATGTGTAACTGTGTGGAAAGACACAAAGAGAGAGTATACAGTGTTATGTGTAACTGTGTGGAAGTGTGTTATGTGTGTAACCGTGTGGAAAGACACAAAGAGAGAGTATACAGTGTTATGTGTAACTGTGTGGAAAGACACAAAGAGAGAGTATACAGTGTTATGTGTAACTGTGTGGAAAGACACAAAGAGAGAGTATACAGTGTTATGTGTAACCGCATGGAAAGACACAAAGAGAGAGTATACAGTGTTATGTGTAACCGCATGGAAAGACACAAAGAGAGAGTATACAGTGTTATGTGTAACTGTGTGGAAAGACACAAAGAGAGAGTATACAGTGTTATGTGTAACTGTGTGGAAAGACACAAAGAGAGAGTATACAGTGTTATGTGTAACCGCATGGAAAGACACAAAGAGAGAGTATACAGTGTTATGTGTAACCGAGAGAGTATGTGTTAAACTGCACACAAAGAGAGAGTATACAGTGTTATGTGTAACTGCATGGAAAGACACAAAGAGAGAGTATACAGTGTTATGTGTAATGGAAAGACACAAAGAGAGTAGTATACAGTGTTATGTGTAATGTGTAACCGCATGGAAAGACACAAAGAGAGAGTATACAGTGTTATGTGTAACTGTGTGGAAAGACACAAAGAGAGAGTATACAGTGTTATGTGTAACCGCATGGAAAGACACAAAGAGAGAGTATACAGTGTTATGTGTAACTGCATGGAAAGACACAAAGAGAGAGTATACAGTGTTATGTGTAACTGTGTGGAAAGACACAAAGAGAGAGTATACAGTGTTATGTGTAACTGCATGGAAAGACACACAAAGAGACACAAAAGAGAGAGTATACAGTGTTATGTGTAACTGCATGGAAAGACACAAAGAGAGAGTATACAGTGTTATGTGTAACCGCATGGAAAGACACAAAGAGAGAGTATACAGTGTTATGTGTAACTGTGTGGAAAGACACAAAGAGAGAGTATACAGTGTTATGTGTAACAGTATACAGTGTTATGTGTAACTGTGTGTGGAAAGACACAAAGAGAGAGTATACAGTGTTATGTGTAATACAGTGTGTGGAAAGACACAAAGAGAGAGTATACAGTGTTATGTGTAACTGTGTGGAAAGACACAAAGAGAGAGTATACAGTGTTATGTGTAACTGTGTGGAAAGACACAAAGAGAGAGTATACAGTGTTATGTGTAACCGTGTGGAAAGACACAAAGAGAGAGTATACAGTGTTATGTGTAACTGTGTGGAAAGACACAAAGAGAGAGTATACAGTGTTATGTGTAACTGTGTGGAAAGACACAAAGAGAGAGTATACAGTGTTATGTGTAACTGTGTGGAAAGACACACAGAGAGAGTATACAGTGTTATGTGTAACTGTGTGGAAAGACAGAGTTATACAGTGTTATGTGTAACTGTGTGGAAAGACACAAAGAGAGAGTATACAGTGTTATGTGTAACTGTGTGGAAAGACACAAAGAGAGAGTATACAGTGTTAGTAAAGACACAAAGAGAGAGTATACAGTGTTATGTGTAACTGTGTGGAAAGACACAAAGAGAGAGTATACAGTGTTATGTGTAACTGTGTGGAAAGACACAAAGAGAGAGAGTAACTGTACAGTGTTTATGTGTAACTGTGTGGAAAGACACAAAGAGAGAGTATACAGTGTTATGTGTAACTGTGTGGAAAGACACAAAGAGAGAGTATACAGTGTTATGTGTAACTGTAAGACACAAAGAGAGAGTATACAGTGTTATGAAAGACACAAAGAGAGAGTATACAGTGTTTATGTGTAACAGTGTTATGTGTATGGAAAGACACAAAGAGAGAGTATACACAGTGTTATGTGTAACTGCATGGAAAGACACAAAGAGAGAGTATACAGTGTTATGTGTAACCGCGTGGAAAGACACAAAGAGAGAGTATACAGTGTTATGTGTAACCGCATGGAAAGACACAAAGAGAGAGTATACAGTGTTATGTGTAACTGCATGGAAAGACACAAAGAGAGAGTATACAGTGTTATGTGTAACCGCATGGAAAGACACAAAGAGAGAGTATACAGTGTTATGTGTAACTGTGTGGAAAGACACAAAGAGAGAGTATACAGTGTTATGTGTAACTGTGTGGAAAGACACAAAGAGAGAGTATACAGTGTTATGTGTAAGTGTGTGGAAAGACACAAAGAGAGAGTATACAGTGTTATGTGTAAGGACATGGACAGACACAAAGAGAGAGTATACAGTGTTATGTGTAAGCACATGGACAGACACAAAGAGAGAGTATACAGTGTTATGTGTAACCGCATGGAAAGACACAAAGAGAGAGTATACAGTTTTATGTGTAACCGCATGGAAAGACACAAAGAGAGAGTATACAGTGTTTAAAGACACAAAGAGAGAGTATACAGTTTTATGTGTAACCGCATGGAAAGACACAAAGAGAGAGTATACAGTGTTATGTTTAACCGCGTGGAAAGACACAAAGAGAGAGAGTATACAGTGTTATGTGTAACTGTGTGGAAAGACACAAAGAGAGAGTATACAGTGTTATGTGTGACTGTGTGGAAAGACACAAAGAGAGAGTATACAGTGTTATGTGTGACTGTGTGGAAAGACACAAAGAGAGAGTATACAGTGTTATGTGTGGAACCACAAAGAGAGAGTATACAGTGTTATGTGTAACTGGAAAAGACACAAAGAGAGAGTATACAGTGTTATGTGTGACTGTGTGGAAAGACACAAAGAGAGAGTATACAGTGTTATGTGTAACTGTGTGGAAAGACACAAAGAGAGAGTATACAGTGTTATGTGTAACTGTGTGGAAAGACACAAAGAGAGAGTATACAGTGTGTTATGTGTAACTGTGTGGAAAGACACAAAGAGAGAGTATACAGTGTTATGTGTAACTGTGTGGACACAAAGAGACACAAAGAAAGACACAAAGAGAGAGTATACAGTGTTATGTGTAACTGTGTGGAAAGACACAAAGAGAGAGTATACAGTGTTATGTGTAACTGTGTGGAAAGACACAAAGAGAGAGTATACAGTGTTATGTGTAACTGTGTGGAAAGACACAAAGAGAGAGTATACAGTGTTATGTGTAAGTGTGTGGAAAGACACAAAGAGAGAGTATACAGTGTTATGTGTAAGGACATGGACAGACACAAAGAGAGAGTATACAGTGTTATGTGTAAGCACATGGACAGACACAAAGAGAGAGTATACAGTGTTATGTGTAACTGTGTGGAAAAGACACAAAGAGAGAGTATACAGTGTTATGTGTAACCGACATGAAAGACACAAAGAGAGAGTATACAGTGTTATGTGTAACCGCATGGACACAAAGAGAGAGAGTGTTATGTGTAACTGCGTGGAAAGTGTTTATGTGTAACCGCATGGAAAGACACAAAGAGAGAGTATACAGTGTTATGTGTAACCGAGAGAGTGGAAACCGACACACACAAAGAGAGAGTATACAGTGTTATGTGTAACTGTGTGGAAAGACACAAAGAGAGAGTATACAGTGTTATGTGTAACCGCATGGAAAGACACAAAGAGAGAGTATACAGTGTTATGTGTAACTGTGTGGAAAGACACAAAGAGAGAGTATACAGTGTTATGTGTAACCGCATGGAAAGACACAAAGAGAGAGTATACAGTGTTATGTGTAACCGCATGGAAAGACACAAAGAGAGAGTATACAGTGTTGTGTGTAACCGTGTGGAAAGACACAAAGAGAGAGTGTACAGTGTTATGTGTAACTGTGTGGAAAGACACAAAGAGAGAGTATACAGTGTTATGTGTAACTGTGTGGAAAGACACAAAGAGAGAGTATACAGTGTTATGTGTAACCGCATGGAAAGACACAAAGAGAGAGTATACAGTGTTATGTGTAACTGCGTGGAAAGACACAAAGAGAGAGTATACAGTGTTGTGTGTAACTGCGTGGAAAGACACAAAGAGAGAGTATACAGTGTTATGTGTAACCGCATGGAAAGACACAAAGAGAGAGTATACAGTGTTATGTGTAACTGCGTGGAAAGACACAAAGAGAGAGTATACAGTGTTATGTGTAACTGCGTGGAAAGACACAAAGAGAGAGTATACAGTGTTATGTGTAACCGCATGGAAAGACACAAAGAGAGAGTATACAGTGTTATGTGTAACTGCATGGAAAGACACAAAGAGAGAGTATACAGTGTTATGTGTAACCGCATGGAAAGACACAAAGAGAGAGTATACAGTGTTATGTGTAACCGCATGGAAAGACACAAAGAGAGAGTATACAGTGTTATGTGTAACCGCATGGAAAGACACAAAGAGAGAGTATACAGTGTTATGTGTAACCGCATGGAAAGACACAAAGAGAGAGTATACAGTGTTATGTGTAAGCACATGGACAGACACAAAGAGAGAGTAT
>CAJHNH020006433.1:0-12488 GCA_905116865.2 Candidula unifasciata | reverse complement strand
CATTTTGGAAAAATGTCACTTGTGGTCATTTTTATGTTATCTCAATTGTTTCCCCCAGATTGTACAAAAATGCCCAAAGTCAGACTTCCAGTTTAAACTACTTCTGCATTCTAGCGGTGTCTATTCATGTGTAAGATAATTGTCTGGGACCTCACTATTTAGTTGTTATACAAAAACAAGTTGTTAGGAACCATTTCTTTGGTAAAATTTTGATTTTCCACTTTTATCTTGTCTATTTTCTGTCACCTATGAGCTCCAAAGTGTCCAGTTTATAATCTAGAGTATCTCGTCCAGTGTGAAATTGATAGACTGAGACTACATTGGCAACTTTTTGAAAAAAAAATGAGTTTGGCCAAACGCGTAAGTTGGCATAAATACTGCAACTTGTGTCACTTGTTGTTCATTTGTATGTTTTCTCAATTGTTTCCTACCCGTATTGTATAAGAACTGCCAAAATCAGACATCCAGTTTTAACTCACTCTGCATCTAAGCGTGTCTATTCACTGTTGTAAGAATACTTGTCTGGGACCTCACTGTTTAGTGGTAGGACACAAACAAGTTGTTAGGAAGCAATTCCTTTGTAAAATTTGTTTTTCACTTTCTCTTATCTATCTTTTCTGTCCCCTAGAGCTCCAAAGTGTCCAAGTTCTGATCTAGAGTATCTCGTCAATTGTGAAATGAATAGACTGATGACTAAATTGGCAACGTTTGGAAAATATGATTTCGGCCAAAACCGGCGAAAATCATAAATACTGCAAAATGTCAACTTGTGGTCATTTTTATGTTATCTCATTGTTTTCCCCCAGATTGTACCAAATGCTCAAATCAGACATCCAGTTTAAACTACTCTGCCGCTCGTGTGTCTATTCATGTGTAAAAAATAATTGTCTGGGACTCAGTGGTTTAGTGGTATGGCACCAAACAAGTTGTTAGGAACAATTTCTTCGTAGAAATTTAGTTTTTCACTTTTTATCTTAGCTAATGTTTGGAATGTCACCAACGAGCTCCAAAGTGTCCAATTTATCTCTGTAGAGTATCTCGTCAGTGTGAAATGATAGACTTAGAACGAAATTGGCAACTTTTTGAAAAATATGATTTTTGGCCCAAACGCGTAAGGCATAATTATTTCTGAAACAAAATTGTCACTTGTTGGTCATTTTTTATGTTTATCTCAATTGTTGCTCCCAGATTGTATAAAAATGCCAAATCAGACATATCTCGTCAAGTGTGAAATGATAGACTGAGACTAAATTGGCAACTTTTTTGAAAAATATGATTTTGGGCCAAACGCGAAAGGCATAAATTCTGGAAAAATGTCACTTGTGGTCATTTTTATGTTATCTCAATTGTTGCCCCAGATTGTACAAAAATGCCAAATCAGACATCCAGTTTAACTACTCTGCATCTAGCGTGTCTATTCATGTGTAAAATAATTGTCTGGGACAAACAAGTCATGTTTAGTGGTAGGACACACAAACAAGTTGTTAGGAACATTTCTGCGTAAAATTTGTTTTTCACTTTTATCTTATCTATTTTTCTGTCACCAACGAGCTCCAAAGTGTCCAATTTATCATCTAGAGTATCTCGTCAAGTGTGAAATGATAGACTGAGACTAAATTGGCAACTTTTTGGCAAATATGATTTTGGCCAAACGCGTAAGGCATAAATTCTGCAAAATTGTCACTTGTGGTCATTTTTATGTTATCTCAATTGTTGCCCCAGATTGTACCAAAATGCCAAATCAGACATTCAGTTTAACTACTCTGCATCTAGCGTGTCTATTCATGTGTAAAATAATTGTCTGGGACTCACTGTTTAGTGGTAGGACACAAACAAGTTGTTAGGAACAATTCTTCGTAAAATTTGTTTTTCACTTTTATCTTATCTATTTTTCTGTCACCAACGAGCTCCAAAGTGTCCAATTTCTCATCTAGAGTATCTCGTCAAGTGTGAAATGATAGACTGAGACTAAATTGGCAACTTTTTTGAAAATATGATTTTGGCCAAACGCGAAAGGCATAAATTTCTGAAAAATTGTCACTTGTGGTCATTTTTATGTTATCTCAATTGTTGCCCCCAGATTTGTACAAAAATGCCAAATCAGACATCCAGTTTAACTACTCTGCATCTAGCGTGTCTATTCATGTGTAAAATAATTGTCTGGGACTCACTGTTTAGTGGTAGGACACAAACAAGTTGTTAGGAACAATTCTTCGTAAAATTTGTTTTTCACTTTTATCTTATCTATTTTTTCTGTCACCAACGAGCTCCAAAGTGTCCAATTTCATCATCTAGAGTATCTCGTCAAGTGTGAAATGATAGACTGAGACTAAATTGGCAACTTTTTGGAAAATATGATTTTGGCCAAACGCGAAAGGCATAAATTCTGGAAAAATTGTCACTTGTGGTCATTTTTATGTTATCTCAATTGTTGCCCCCAGATTGTACAAAAATGCCAAATCAGACATTCCAGTTTACCTACTCTGCATCTAGCGTGTCTATTCATGTGTAAAATAATTGTCTGGGACTCACTGTTTAGTGGTAGGACACAAACAAGTTGTTAGGAACATTTCTTCGTAAAATTTGTTTTTTTTCACTTTTATCTTATCTATTTTTTCTGTCACCAACGAGCTCCAAAGTGTCCAATTTATCATCTAGAGTATCTCGTCAAGTGTGAAATGATAGACTGAGACTAAATTGGCAACTTTTTTGCAAATATGATTTTGGCCAAACGCGTAAGGCATAAATTCTGCAAAATTGTCACTTGTGGTCATTTTTATGTTATCTCAATTGTTGCCCCCAGATTGTACAAAAATGCCAAATCAGACATCCAGTTTAACTACTCTGCATCTAGCGTGTCTATTCATGTGTAAAATAATTGTCTGGGACTCACTGTTTAGTGGTAGGACACAAACAAGTTGTTTAGGAACATTCTTCGTAAAATTTGTTTTTTTCACTTTTATCTTATCTATTTTTTTCTGTCACCAACGAGCTCCAAAGTGTCCAATTTCTCATCTAGAGTATCTCGTCAAGTGTGAAATGATAGACTGAGACTAAAAATTGGCAACTTTTTGGAAAAATATGATTTTGGCCAAACGCGAAAGGCATAAATTCTGGAAAAATGTCACTTGTGGTCATTTTTATGTTATCTCAATTGTTGCCCCCAGATTGTACAAAAATGCCAAATCAGACATCCAGTTTAACTACTCTGCATCTAGCGTGTCTATTCATGTGTAAAATAATTGTCTGGGACTCACTGTTTAGTGGTAGGACACAAAAGTTGTTAGGAACAATTCTTCGTAAAATTTGTTTTTCACTTTTATCTTATCTATTTTTCTGTCACCAACGAACTCCAAAGTGTCCAATTTCTCATCTAGAGTATCTCGTCAAGTGTGAAATGATAGACTGAGACTAAATTGGCAACTTTTTTGGAAAATATGATTTTGGCCAAACGCGAAAGGCATAAATTCTGCAAAATTGTCACTTGTGGTCATTTTTATGTTATCTCAATTGTTGCCCCCAGATTGTACAAAAATGCCAAATCAGACATCCAGTTTACCTACTCTGCATCTAGCGTGTCTATTCATGTGTAAAATAATTGTCTGGGACTCACTGTTTAGTGGTAGGACACAAACAAGTTTGTTAGGAACAATTTTTTCGTAAAATTTTTTTTTCACTTTTATCTTATCTATTTTTCTGTCACCTATGAGCTCCAAAGTGTCCAATTTATCATCTAGAGTGTCTCGTCAAATGTGAAATGATAGACTGAGACTAAATTGGCAACTTTTTTTGAAATATTACTTTGGCCAAACGCGAAGGGCATAAATTCTGGAAAAATGTCACTTGTGGTCATTTTTATGTTATCTCAATTGTTGCCCCCAGATTGTACCAAAATGCCAAATCAGACATTCAGTTTACCTACTCTGCATCTAGCGTGTCTATTCATGTGTAAAATAATTGTCTGGGACTCACTGTTTAGTGGTAGGACACAAAACAAGTTGTTAGGAACATTTCTTCGTAAAATTTGTTTTTTTTTTTACTTTTATCTTATCTATTTTTCTGTCACCTATGAGCTCCAAAGTGTCCAATTTATCATCTAGAGTATCTCGTCAAGTGTGAAATGATAGACTGAGACTAAATTGGGAACTTTTTTTGCAAATATGATTTTGGCCAAACGCGTAAGGCATAAATTCTGCAAAATTGTCACTTGTGGTCATTTTTATGTTATCTCAATTGTTGCCCCCAGATTGTACAAAAATGCCAAATCAGACATCCAGTTTAACTACTCTGCATCTAGCGTGTCTATTCATGTGTAAAATAATTGTCTGGGACTCACTGTTTAGTGGTAGGACACAAACAAGTTGTTAGGAACAATTTTTCGTAAATTGTTTTTTCACTTTTATCTTATCTATTTTTCTGTCACCAACGAGCTCCAAAGTGTCCAATTTATCATCTAGAGTATCTCGTCAAGTGTGAAATGATAGACTGAGACTAAATTGGCAACTTTTTTGAAATTATGATTTTGGCCAAACGCGAAAGGCATAAATTCTGCAAAATTGTCACTTGTGTTCATTTTTATGTTATCTCAATTGTTGCCCCCAGATTGTACAAAAATGCCAAATCAGACATCCAGTTTAACTACTCTGCATCTACCGTGTCTATTCATGTGTAAAATAATTGTCTGGGACTCACTGTTTAGTGGTAGGACACAAACAAATTGTTAGGAACATTTCTTCGTAAAATTTGTTTTTCACTTTTATCTTATCTATTTTTCTGTCACCTATGAGCTCCAAAGCGTCTAATTTCTCATCTAGAGTATCTCGTCAAGTGTGTGAAATGATAGACTGAGACTAAATTGGCAACTTTTTGCAAATATGATTTTGGCCAAACGCGAAAGGCATAAATTCTGGAAAAATGTCACTTGTGGTCATTTTTATGTTATCTCAATTGTTGCCCCAGATTGTACAAAAATGCCAAATCAGACATTCAGTTTACCTACTCTGCATCTAGCGTGTCTATTCATGTGTAAAAATAATTGTCTGGGACTCACTGTTTAGTGTAGGACACAAACAAGTTGTTAGGAACATTTCTTCGTAAAATTTGTTTTTCACTTTTATCTTATCTATTTTTCTGTCACCAACGAGCTCCAAAGTGTCCAATTTATCATCTAGAGTATCTCGTCAAGTGTGAAATGATAGACTGAGACTAAATTGGCAACTTTTTTGGAAATATGATTTTGGCCCAAACGCGAAAGGCATAAATTCTGTAAAAATGTCGCTTGTGGTCATTTTTATGTTATCTCAATTGTTGCCCCCAGATTGTATAAAAATGCCAAATCAGACATATAGTTCAACTATTCTCCATCTACCGTGTCTATTCATGTGTAAAATAATTGTCTGGGACTCACTGTTTAGTGGTAGGACACAAACAAGTTGTTAGGAACATTTCTCTGTAAAATTGTTTTTCACTTTTATCTTATCTATTTTTCTGTCACCTATGAGCTTCAAAGTGTCCAATTTATCATCTAGAGTATCTCGTCAAGTGTGAAATGATAGACTGAGACTAACTTGGCAATTTTTTTTGCAAATATGATTTTGGCCAAACGCGAAAGGCATAAATTCTGGAAAAATGTCACTTGTGGTCATTTTTATGTTATCTCATTTGTTGCCCCCAGATTGTACCAAAATGCCAAATCAGACATTCAGTTTACCTACTCTGCATCTAGCGTGTCTATTCATGTGTAAAATAATTGTCTGGGACTCAATGTTTAGTGGTAGGACACAAACAAGTTGTTAGGAACAATTCTTCGTAAAATTTGTTTTTCACTTTTATCTTATCTATTTTTCTGTCACCTATGAGCTCCAAAGTGTCCAATTTATCATCTAGAGTATCTCGTCAAGTGTGAAATGATAGACTGAGACTAAATTGGCAACTTTTTGGCAAATATGATTTTGGCCAAACGCGTAAGGCATAAATTCTGCAAAATTGTCACTTGTGGTCATTTTTATGTTATCTCAATTGTTGCCCCCAGATTGTACAAAAATGCCAAATCAGACATCCAGTTTAACTATTCTGCATCTAGCGTGTCTATTCATGTGTAAAATAATTGTCTGGGACTCAATGTTTAGTGGTAGGACACAAACAAGTTTTTAGGAACATTCATCGTAAAATTATTTTTTCACTTTTATCTTATCTATTTGTCTGTCACCAACGAGCTCCAAAGTGTCCAATTTCTCATCTAGAGTATCTCGTCAAGTGTGAAGTGATAGACTGAGACTAAATTGGCAACTTTTTGGAAATTTTATTTAGTCCAAATGTGAAAGGCATAAATTCTGGAAAATGTCACATGTGGTCATTTCTATGTTATCTCAATTGTTGCCCCCAGATTATAAAAAATGCCAAATCAGACATCCAGTTTAACTACTCTGCATCTAGCCTGTCTATTCATGTGTAAAATAATTGTCTGGGACTCACTGTTTAGTGGTGGGACACAAACAAGTTGTTAGGAACATTTCTTCGTAAAATTTGTTTTTCACTTTTATCTTATCTATTTTTCTGTCACCAACGAGCTCCAAAGTGTCCAATTTCTCATCTAGAGTATCTCGTCAAGTGTGAAATGATAGACTGAGACTAAATTGGCAACTTTTTTGAAATATGATTTTGGCCAAACGCGAAAGGCATAAATTCTGCAAAATTGTCACTTGTGGTCATTTTTATGTTATATCTCAATTGTTGCCCCCAGATTGTACAAAAATGCCAAATCAGACATTCAGTTTACCTACTCTGCATCTAGCGTGTCTATTAATGTGTAAAATAATTGTCTGGGACTCACTGTTTAGTGGTAGGACACAAACAAGTTGTTAGGCACATTTCTTAGTAAAATTTGTTTTTTCACTTTTTTATTTTTATTTTTCTGTCACCTATGAGCTCCAAAGTGTCCAATTTATCATCTAGAGTATCTCGTCAAGTGTGAAATGATAGACCGAGACTAAATTGGCAACTTTTTTAGAAAATATTATTTTGGCCAAACGCGAAAGGCATAAATTCTGGAAAAATGTCACTTGTGGTCATTTTTATGTTATCTCAATTGTTGCCCCAGATTGTACAAAAATGCCAAATCAGACATCCAGTTTACCTACTCTGCATCTAGCGTGTCTATTCATGTGTAAAATAATTGTCTGGGACTCACTGTTTTAGTGGTAGGACACAAACAAGTTGTTAGGAACAATTCTTCGTAAAATTTTTTTTTTTCACTTTTATCTTATCTATTTTTCTGTCACCAACGAGCTCCTAAGTGTCCAATTTATTATCTAGAGTATCTCGTCAAGTGTGAAATGATAGACTGAGACTAAATTAGCAATTTTTTTTGTTTGCAAATATGATTTTGGCCAAACGCGTAAGGCATAAATTCTGCAAAATGTCACTTGTGGTCATTTTTATGTTATCTCAATTGTTGCCCCCAGATTGTACAAAAATGCCAAATCAGACATCCAGTTTAACTACTCTGCATCTAGCGTGTCTATTCATGTGTAAAATAATTGTCTGGGACTCACTTTTTAGTGGTAGGACACAAACAAATTTTTAGGAACATTTCTTCGTAAAATTTGTTTTTCACTTTTATCTTATCTATTTTTCTGTCACCTATGAGCTCCAAAGTGTCCAATTTCTCATCTAGAGTATCTCGTCAAGTGTGAAATGATAGACTGAGACTAAATTGGCAACTTTTTTGGAAATATGATTTTGGCAAAAGGCGAAAGGCATAAATTCTGGAAAAATGTCACTTGTGGTCATTTTTATGTTATCTCAATTGTTGCCCCCAGATTGTACCAAAATGCCAAATCAGACATCCAGTTTAACTACTCTGCATCTAGCGTGTCTATTCATGTGTAAAATAATTGTCTGGGACTCACTTTTTAGTGGTAGGACACAAAAAAGTTGTTAGGAACAATTCTTCGTAAAATTTGTTTTTCACTTTTATCTTATCTATTTTTCTGTCACCTATGAGCTCCAAAGTGTCCAATTTCTCATCTAGAGTATCTCGTAAGTGTGAAATGATAGACTGAGACTAAACTGGCAACTTTTTTGCAAATATGATTTTGGCCAAACGCGAAAGGCATAAATTCTGGAAAAATGTCACTTGTGGTCATTTTTATGTTATCTCAATTGTTGCCCCCAGATTGTACAAAAATGCCAAATCAGACATTCAGTTTAACTACTCTGCATCTAGCGTGTCTATTCATGTGTAAAATAATTGTCTGGGACTCACTGTTTAGTGGTAGGACACAAACAAGTTGTTAGGAACAATTCTTCGTAAAATTTGTTTTTCACTTTTATCTTATCTATTTTTCTGTCACCTATGAGCTCCAAAGGGTCCAATTTATCATCTAGAGTATCTCGTCAAGTGTGAAATGATAGACTGAGACTAAATTGGCAACTTTTTTGCAAATATGATTTTGGCCAAACGCGAAAGGCATAAATTCTGGAAAAATTTTACTTGAGGTCATTTTTATGTTATCTCAATTGTTGCCCCCAGATTGTACCAAAAATGCCAAATCAGACATCCAGTTTACCTACTCTGCATCTAGCGTGTCTATTCATGTGTAAAATAATTGTCTGGGACTCAATGTTTAGTGGTAGGACACAAACAAGTTGTTAGGAACAATTCTTCGTAAAATTTGTTTTTCACTTTTATCTTATCTATTATTCTGTCACCAACGAGCTCCAAAGTGTCCAATTTATCATCTAGAGTTTCTCGTCAAGTGTGAAATGATAGACTGAGACTAAATTGGCAACTTTTTTGGAAATATGATTTTGGCAAAAGGCGAAAGGCATAAATTCTGGAAAAATGTCACTTGTGGTCATTTTTATGTTATCTCAATTGTTGCCCCCAGATTGTACCAAAATGCCAAATCAGACATCCAGTTTAACTACTCTGCATCTAGCGTGTCTATTCATGTGTAAAATAATTGTCTGGGACTCACTTTTTAGTGGTAGGACACGAACAAATTTTTAGGAACATTTCTTAGTAAAATTTGTTTTTCACTTTTATCTTATCTATTTTTCTGTCACCTATGAGCTCCAAAGTGTCCAATTTCTCATCTAGAGTATCTCGTCAAGTGTGAAATGATAGACTGAGACTAAATTGGCAACTTTTTTGGAAATATGATTTTGGCCAAAACGCGAAAGGCATAAATTTCTGCAAAAAATGTCACTTGTGGTCATTTTTATGTTATCTCAATTGTTGCCCCCAGATTGTACCAAAATGCCAAATCAGACATCCAGTTTAACTACTCTGCATCTAGCGTGTCTATTCATGTGTAAAATAATTGTCTGGGACTCAATGTTTAGTGGTAGGACACAAACAAGTTGTTAGGAACAATTCTTCGTAAAATTTGTTTTTCACTTTTATCTTATCTATTTTTCTGTCACCAACGAGCTCCAAAGTGTCCAATTTCTCATCTAGAGTATCTCGTCAAGTGTGAAATGATCAGGAATGAGCTAAATTGGCAACTTTTTTGGAAAAATATGAGTTTTGACAAACGCGAAAGGAATAAAATTCTGGAAAAATGTCACTTGTGGTAATTTTTTATGTTATCTCAATTGTTGCCCCAGATTGTACAAAAATGCCAAATCAGACATCTCAGTTAACTACTCTGCCATCTAGCGTGTCTATTCATGTGTAAAATAATTGTCTGGGACTCAATGTTTAGTGGTTATTGGACACAAACAAGTTGTTAGGAACAATTCTTCGTAAAATTTGTTTTTTCTCTTTTATCTTATCTATTCTTCTGTCACCTATGACCTCCAAAGTGTCCAATTTATCATCTAGAGTATCTCGTCAAGTGTGAAATGATAGACTGAGACTAAATTGGCAACTTTTGGAAAATATGATTTAGGCCAAACGCGAAGGCATAAATTCTGCAAAATAGTCACTTGTGGTCATTTTTATGTTATCTCAATTGTTGCCCCCAGATTGTACCAAATTGCCAAATCAAACATTCAGTTTACCTACTCTGCATCTAGCTTGTCTATTCATGTGTAAAATAATTGTCTGGGACTCACTGTTTAGTAGTTGGACACAAACAAGTTGTTAGGAAAAATGCTTCGTAAAATTTGTTTTTCACTTTTATTTTATCTATTTTTCTGTCACCAAGGAGCTCCAAAGTGTCCAATTTCTCATCTAGAGTATCTCGTCAAGTGTGAAATGATAGACTGAGACGAAATTGGCAACTTTTTGGAAAATATGATTTTGGCCAAACGCGAAAGGCATAAATTCTGCAAAATTGTCACTTGTGGTCATTTTTATGTTATCTCAATTGTTGCACCCAGATTGGTAACAAAATGCCAAATCAGGACATTCAGTTTACCTAGTCTCTGCATCTAGCGTGTCTATTCATGTGTAAATAATTGTCTGGGACTCACTGTTTGTGGTAGGACACAAACAAGTTGTTAGGAACATTTCTTCGGTAAAATTTGTTTTTCACTTTTATCTTATCTATTTTTTTCTGTCACATAATTGAGCTCCAAAGTGTCCAAAATTCTCATCTAGAGTATCTCGTCAAGTGTGAAATGATAGACTGAGAATAAATTGGCAACTTTTGGAAAAATATGATTTTGGCTCAAACGCGTAAGGCATAAATTCTGCAAAACTTGTCACTTCGTGGTCATTTTTATGTTTATCTCAATTGTTGCCCCCAGATATGTACAAAAATGCCAAATCAGACATCCAGTTAATAACTACTCGCATCTAGCGTGTCTATTCACTGTGTTAAATAATTGTCTGGGACTCCTCTGTTTAGTGGTAGGACAAAATAAAAAAGTTGTTAGGAACAATTCTTCGTAAAAATTGTTTTTCACTTTTATCTTATCTATTTTTCTGTCACCTATGAGCTCCAAAGTGTCCAATTATCATCTAGAGTATGTCGTCAAGTGTGAAATGATAGACTGAGACTAAATTGGCAACTTTTTGAAAAATATTATTTTGGACAAAACGCGGAAAGCATAAATTCTGGAAAAATGTCACTTGTGGCAATTTTTATGTTATCTCAATTGTTGCCCCCAGATTGTACCAAAAATGCCAAATCAGACATCCAGTTTAACTACTCTGCATCTAGCGTGTCTATTCATGTGTTAAAATAATGTCTGGGGAGAATCACTGTTTAGTGGTAGGACACAAAAGACAAGTTGTTAGGAACATTTCTTCGTAAAATTTGGTTTTTCACTTTTATCTTATCGAATTTTCTGTCACCTATGAGCTCCAAAGTGTCCAATTTCATCTAGAGTATCTCGTCAGTGTGAAATGAGAGACTGAGACTAAATGGGGCAACTTTTGGAAAATATGATTTTGGCCAAACGCGAAAAGGCATAAATTCTGGAAAAAAAATGTCACTTTGGTCATTTTTATGTTATCTCAATTGTTGCCCCAAGATTGTACCAAAATGCCAAATCAGACATTCAGTTTACCTACTCTAGCATCTAGCGTGTCTATTCATGTGTAAAATAATTGTCTGGGACTCAATGTTTAGTGGTAGGACACAAACAAGTTGTTAGGAACAATTCTTTCGTAAAATTTGTTTTTCACTTTTATCTTTATCATTTTTCGTCACCAACGAGCTCCAAGGTGTCCAATTTCTCATCTAGAGTATGTCGTCAAGGTGGAAATGATAGACTGAGACTAAATTGGCAACTTTTTTCTGCAAAATATTGTGATTTTGGACAAACGCGAAAGGCATAAATTCTGGAAAAAATGTCACTTTGTGGTCATTTTCATGTTATATCAATTGTTTGCTCCCAGATTGTACAAAAATGCCAAATCAGATATCCAGTGTTAAACACTCTGCATCTAGCGTTGTCTATTCATGTGTGTAAAATAATTGTCGGGGACTCACGGTTTAGTGGTAGGACACAAAACAAGTCTTGTTAGGAACATTTCTTCGTAAAATGTGTTTTTCACTTTTATCTTATCTATTTTTTCTGTACTATGAGCTCCAAAGTGTTCCATTTCTCATCTAGAGTATCTCGTCAAGTGTGAAATGATTAGACTGAGACTAAATTGGCAACTTTTGGAAAATATGATTTTGCCAACGCAAAAAGGCATAAAATCTCTGGAAAAATGTCACTTGTGGCCAAAGTGTCCAATTTCTCATCTAGAGTATCTCGTCAAGTGTGAAATGATAGACTGAGACTAAATTGGCAACTTTTTGGAAAATATGATTTTGGCCAAACGCGTAAGGCATAAATTCTGGAAAATTGTCACTTGTGGTCATTTTTATGTTATCTCAATTGTTGCCCCCAGATTGTACCAAAATGCCAAATCAGACATTCAGTTTACCTACTCTGCATCTAGCGTGTCTATTCATGTGTAAAATAATTGTCTGGGACTCACTGTTTAGTGGTAGGACACAAACAAGTTGTTAGGAACAATTCTTCGTAAAATTTGTTTTTCACTTTTATCTTATCTATTTTTCTGTCACCAACCGGCTCCAAAA
>CAJHNH020006432.1:0-12491 GCA_905116865.2 Candidula unifasciata | reverse complement strand
CTTGTTCTCCTAGCACCCGCCCTCCTATTTCTATGCCTTCTTCTCTCCCCATTTCCTCGTCGTCTCCTCCTCACTCCCTCTTCACTAACCGCTGAATAATGTGTCATGCGCAGAGACGGTGCCCTGTAGCTCAGCTGACGATTCTTATGTATATTTTTAAAATCCATACGAAAAGATAGAGTACTGCAGGAAATAACCGGTCGCCCTAGTATTGCCTGCCTGCTTAGGAAGGGGCAATGGATGTCCCGTAGGAGTCCATACGCCTGGTGCCGCCCCGCACGCCCGCCAGAAGTCCAACGTTCACGACCAGCTCACCCGTGGCTATCCAGTTCCTCAGCACGTTGGTCCACCTTGAACTTGGGGGTTTAAATTCGGAGTTTGCCGTCTCTAAATGGACTGCTGTGCAAAGCTAACGGGTTCTATCTACCCGGACTTCTCCCAGAAAGAAGGCAACATTTTGCGAAATCCCATAGACGTTAGAAAACTTTGTGCACTCTTAAACATCTGCTGCAATGTGAAGCCCTTGTTGACAAGACTCTTCCTGAAGTTAAATACACAGTTGATTTATTAAAAGGCTCCACTTTGAATAGACACCACCCCAGGAATCACTGATGACGTCGCAAGGATGGCTACAAACTCCAGCTCGCCTGTTGTTTCTACCACAGCCAGTGTAACCAACGAGGCAACAAGTAAAGAAACCTGATATCCCCAAGTATCCAGCGGTGGAAAACATTGCCGTCATGTGTTTGAACTGGTAAGAGGTTTAATTAAAGCAATGAAAACCGAATGAATACGCAGTTTTTGCCTTGAAATAATCATGGTTGCTAGCGCCGCCATCACAACAACTTAGTTAAAAAGGAAAAGTCCCTTTTCACGCCTTAAGAGTAACGGGTGTATGGAAAGAGCGTCCTATATTTTGACAGATCAATCGGCACTGGGTGGGTAATGTGGTCAGCATTACGCCGGCCGTCTTTACTTCCCCAGGACAGCTATCCTGGTACCTATTTTAAACTGGGTGGACCCGCGATGGCGCATACCATGATAAAAAAACCACACAACCAGGACTGGCTCCTCTGCCCTCGGAAAGAGTGTCCGCCTTTCACTGGCCCTATCAAACAGCGGCGGTACATCACGACACTGATCGTAGCCAGTCGCAGGGCCCTCACCTGGGCACTCTATCCACAGAGTGTGGCATAATCACCTTCAGGTGTATAGGTAACCCCCCAACTGTAGCGCGCTGAGGGACCAGGGGCCAACTCGGGAGGGAAGGGACGGAGGGAACGCGTGGGTGTGCGTGTTTGAGTGCGTGCGTGCGTGTGTCCCTTCTCTCCGAGTTGGGTAGTCAGCCCGCAGGCTGACTACGACCCGAACCGCAAGTTTATCTTAAGTATATGGAAACGGGCGGATGTCCTAGAGAGGCGGCAAGTGACAGTCGCACAGTAATTATTATGTATGCACTTGTGTTGGCCATGTTTTTTCTTCTTTTTCTTCCTCATCTGGTGCTGCTGCTGCTCCTCCTCCTCCTTCAACGAGTCCGTCTGTTGGCTTCGTGTGATGTACTTTGCAGTGTCTCCGATACTGATGCCGTGGGGTTGGAGGGGGGGGGGGGCGGTGGAGCTATAGAGAGATTGGATCTCCAACACGCTCTAGCGCTGGTTGGTATACATTATTGTTGTACCTTTAATTAAAGATTAATTAAATTACTTTAAAAAAGGGGTCCCAAGGCCATGACCTACTGTCAGTTTTTTTTAAGTCTGGAAGCAAAGCCGACTGATTAAATTTGGAGCCGTGCTACGTGTGCCTAGATGCCCCTAGCCTGCATCTCCCAGAAAATGTCTTGGCAGTAAATTCGGCCTCTGAAATGATTTGTGTCGATTATTTGGATATTGCTTGGTACACTTTTTCCATGACTGCTGCGTACACTTTTTTCGAACTGGTCTCCTCATTACACTTTTTTTTTTTTTTGACTAGACGAGATGGTGCCTGTCCTAGTTTTCTCACGGCCACTGGCAGTTGTCATAAACGCACTTCCTATTTAACATTCCTCATTTGCCTTTTTATGTTGGGTCATCCACCTAGATCCTACTTCCTCCAATTCATTTTTGGAAAGCTGTAAATTATAAGGTTGTCACATTTATCACGCCAAATATAGTCTTCAGAACTTTTCCTTCTAATGATATTCATGTCTTTGATGGATAATTTGCATTCCTGTTAAGGAATCTGATGTGTTTTTGTGTGAATGATTCAGACAATTATTCAATTGTGCTAAATGTTCTGCATTGGCAAATATACTGCAGGACACCGAAGATGACAGTCTACAATCAAGGAGGCAGTATATGACGGCATTGGCTGCTAGGTATGTAGATTTAAATTCTAGTATCCAATGGTAACAGTAAACGTCTAGGGCTAGAGCTTAGTAATTACAAAACAAACATACGCTATTTCAAATGTTCCACAACATTCTCGGGGTATGATGTGTCCGATTTGTCAAACGCTTTCACTGCATGACATTCTAAACAGGACATCACAATAACGACAACACAATAACCAAACATTCATCTGACAAGGCGATGTAAACACGCTTTCTGAAGCTGCTTTTAGACACATTTGGTCGCAGCAGCCAATCAGATTGCCGCATTCTTTCACTTCAATATGGTTCTTTCGTTTTCTTTCCTAGACACATTTGTATGTGGACTGTGACAGTTTGGGAGTTGACAGTCATAGCAGGCGAGAAACCCAAACTAGCGACACAATCAGATGGACACCAGGGACTGATCATTGCCTACATGTGTCTGTGATTATAAAATATGGAAGTGACTATTTAAACTCTGCGACACTGATCTCTGACCCGTGTTATTCTGCCGTCCTTTTTAGGACGAAATTGTTTCCGTATATCAAGCCCTACTCTGGCTCTTGCCAGGGGCCGCAATATAGCCTGACCATAAATATGACCAACTGGCTGAACGCGGTTTCTGTGACCTCTCCACGGTGATCCTCACCCACATGGTGGCACATTGTGTCATCGGGTGTTTATCGCTTGTGTGATGTTCTGGTGGAGTAGAAAGTCAGTCAGTCATCTCTGACGCACTTAATCATCCTATTTGCAGCTTTGTTTGCGATTCTCGGTTGCGCCTTTGTGTTATTTCGAGCTAGGCATTTCACTTGGCTTTCGTGTATATATTTTGTAGGATTTTCGTGGTGTTTTCCTCGTTCGTCGGACCAGACCCAATCGGGGTAAGCAAAATTGTCCTTGCGTAACTTACTATACTTCTTCTTCTTCTTCGTTCACCGGCTGTGAATTCCGGCGGAAGGTCCCGGTTAATCTTGGACTTTTGGCTGTTACCTGGACCTGAGTTTTGCGTGTAAAACCGTTTTGCTGTTCCCTGCCTCATGGGCAGCTGTACTCCGACTTCGAGGGAAAACGTCAGGCCTATTTCTAGGATGACTGTGGCCATTTTTTGTGTGGGTCAAGACGTTGCCTGATTTGTGTGGTGTCCTCTATGCCTCCTTCTCCGCAGGTGTTGCCCCCGGAGTACCCCCTTGGGGCAGCCCCTTGTGAAACGGTTAGCCCTCAAGTGAAGGCAGGGGCAGATCATGGGCATTCCCCGCCACCCAAGGAGGCTTCCATGTATGCAGAGCCGGCACATGGCGCTCTGGTTCTGGGCTCACCCAAGGAATCGTCACGTCCTGCACATGCCTGCTTAACCTCACAACCGTATAAGGCCTCCCGCTCGACAAGGGCTGCGCCCTCCGGAGATCAGCGGGGAGCAGCCCGCGGGTTCTGGACTTTTGTGACCACACGAATAGGTACATTCTTTTTCTTTGCACGTTAGATATCTTTGACGAGCCGTTAGTACGACAGAATTTAACATCCTGCGTCAGGCATATCGTTATCTGTTTGGTCCCAACACTTGGGCGAGTGAGGTCTTTGGGTGTGGACATTTGGACTTTTTCCATTCAATACGATTTGTGATAGTCGGATTTTGAGCTTACTCGTGTGCCGTAGGATCTAGTTTTGTCGGACATTTAGGCTTAGCCAGCCAATGGGCTCTTGCTGTTATGATGTACCTCAGCGCGGTGACGACGACACTGAGGGTTAACAGAGGATGTACATGGATGGCCGGCCTCTGGATGGTTGCTGTTGTGGTGTACCTCAGCGCGGTGACGACGACACTGAGGGTTAACAGAGGATGTTCATGGGTAGGATCTTGCTGCGAGATGATAACCCCAGGAGATGTTACTCGTCTGTGCTGCGGGTAAATCTCTAGGTCAAGGGTTGAGTCTCAGCAGAACAATGTTCTCTTCACTCCCCAATCTTTTAACCAAGTGTTGTAATTTTAGTTGTACATTTGGCTAGCGCATTAGTCATGTTCTTAATGAGTTTTGATAACCTTTTTCACCCATGCGTTTGGGGGCGGGCTGATGAGAGCCACAAGGACACTACACCGCCAACTCCGAGATGCCCTGACAGCTCTGTTAATGCTCATTTGGGACATTATCCGTTGCGCACGACAAGGACGTGCTGCAGGTGTCTTGCGTGATGTTCCGTAAAACCAGAACAGTGAAGGACTGGCGCCCGAGTGACGTACGGAGTATCTCCTTATACACATCATGTTGGGCTTAACTTTTCCTCACGCCTGTGACCTAAATCACCGCGCCACACTTACTATTCTTTTACATACGTCTGTGTCTTTTCTGTAAGACTAAACATTACAGGTTTATTGACATGGCTCGAGTAATCAGAAGCTGCTCTTTGGCAAACTACTGAGGGGGGGGGGGGGGGTCCCACTCGGAAGCAGTGAAGTTGTACATCTTCGCGTTTAGCACCAGTAAAATGGTTCCCAGTGTGGGTTCCGGGGCCACATTGTGGGAGAAAACTAGAACAGACCCACTGCCTGTCAAAAGCATGTCGTAAGAGTCGACTGATTGAGGAAATTCCTTTGAAATCAGAGTGCATCTGCCTGAGAGGCAAGGAACCAGCAGTCTGCATTCAAGTTAATCAGATACTGTTAAACTAATGCACACGCAACACTAAGGTTCTCGAACAGAACTGCAGTTCAGAACTGCACAAAAAACAAACAAGAACTTTCCGCCAGAGTGTACACTTTGTGAGCACGAAGAAGGAGACACCAGCAGTAAACTAGGACGGACATTTTTGGTTGTTGATCTTCTCTTGGACTGCAGTCATGTGACAGAACCTGAGTGTTTCGTGCGCATCAGTTTAACAGATCCACCAAATCTGCATGCAGACTGCTGGTTTCTTGACTTTCAGGCACATGCTCTTATATGTCTCGTCTGTTACCTCATGCTCTTTTATGTCTCGTCTGTTACCTCATGCTCTTATATGTCTCGTCTGTTACCTCATGCTCTTATATGTCTCGTCTGTTACCTCATACTCTTATATGTCTCGTCTGTTACCACATGCTCTTATATGTCTCGTCTGTTACCACATGCTCTTATATGTCTCGTCTGTTACCTCATGCTCTTATATGTCTCGTCTGTTACCTCATGCTCTTATATGTCTCGTCTGTTACCTCATGCTCTTATATGTCTCGTCTGCTACCTCATGCTCTGATATGTCTCGTCTGTTACCACATGCTCTTATATGTCTCGTCTGTTACCTCATGCTCTTGTATGTCTCGTCTGTTACCTCATGCTCTTATATGTCTCGTCTGTTACCACATGCTCTTATATTTCTCGTCTGTTACCTCATGCTCTTATATGTCTCGTCTGTTACCTCATGCTCTTATATGTCTCGTCTGTTACCACATGCTCTTATATTTCTCGTCTGTTACCTCATGCTCTTATATGTCTCGTCTGTTACCTCATGCTCTTATATGTCTCGTCTGTTACCTCATGCTCTTATATGTCTCGACTGTTACCGCATGCTCTTATATGTCTCGTCTGTTACCACATGCTCTTACATGTCTCGTCTGTTACCTCATGCTCTTATGTGTCTCGTCTGTTACCTCATGCTCTTACATGTCTCGTCTGTTACCACATGCTCTTATATGTGTCGTCTGTTACCTCATGCTCTTATATGTCTCGTCTGTTACCTCATGCTCTTATATGTCTCGTCTGTTACCACATGCTCTTATATGTCTCGTCTGTTACCTCATGCTCTTATATGTCTCGTCTGTTACCTCATGCTCTTATATGTCTCGTCTGTTACCTCATGCTCCTATATGTCTCGTCTGTTACCTCATGCTCTTACATGTCTCGTCTGTTACCTCATGCTCTTATATGTCTCGTCTGTTACCTCATGCTCTTATATGTCTCGTCTGTTACCTCATGCTCTTAAATGTCTCGTCTGTTACCACATGCTCTTATATGTCTCGTCTGTTACCACATGCTCTTATATGTCTCGTCTGTTACCTCATGCTCTTATATGTCTCGTCTGTTACCACATGCTCTTATATGTCTCGTCTGTTACCACATGCTCTTACATGTCTCGTCTGTTACCACATGCTCTTATATGTGTCGTCTGTTATCGCATGCTCTTATATGTCTCGTCTGTTACCTCATGCTCTTATATGTCTCGTCTGTTACCTCATGCTCTTATATGTGTCGTCTGTTACCTCATGCTCTTATATGTCTCGCCTGTTACCGCATGCTCTTATATGTCTCGTCTGTTACCTCATGCTCTTATATGTCTCCTCTGTTACCTCATGCTCTTATATGTCTCGTCTGTTACCTCATGCTCTTATATGTCTCGTCTGTTACCTCATGCTCTTATATGTCTCGTCTGTTACCTCATGCTCTTATATGTCTCGTCTGTTACCGCATGCTCTTATATGTCTCGTCTGTTACCTCATGCTCTTATATGTCTCGTCTGTTACCTCATGGTCTTATATGTCTCGTCTGTCACCTCATGCTCTTATATGTCTCGTCTGTTACCGCATGCTCTTATATGTCTCGTCTGTTACCACATGCTCTTTTATGTCTCGTCTGTTACCTCATGCTCTTATATGTCTCGTCTGTTACCACATGCTCTTATATGTCTCGTCTGTTACCACATGCTCTTATATGTCTCGTCTGTTACCTCATGCTCTTATATGTCTCGTCTGTTACCTCATGCTCTCACATGTATCGTCTGTTACCACATGCTCCTATATGTCTCGTCTGTTACCTCATGCTCTTATATGTGTCGACTGTTACCACATGCTCTTATATGTCTCGTCTGTTACCTCATGCTCTTATATGTCTCGTCTGTTACCTCATGCTCTTATATGTCTCGTCTGTTACCACATGCTCTTATATGTCTCGTCTGTTACCACATGCTCTTATATGTCTCGTCTGTTACCACATGCTCTTATATGTCTCGTCTGTTACCACATGCTCTCACATGTCTCGTCTGTTACCTCATGCTCTTATATGTCTCGTCTGTTACCTCATGCTCTTTTATGTGTCGTCTGTTACCTCATTCTCTTATATGTCTCGTCTGTTACCTCATGCTCTTATATGTCTCGTCTGTTACCACATGCTCTTATATGTCTCGTCTGTTACCACATGCTCTTATATGTGTCGTCTATTACCTCATGCTCTCACATGTCTCGTCTGTTACCACATGCTCTTATATGTCTCGTCTGTTACCACATGCTCTCACATGTCTCGTCTTTTACCACATGCTCTTATATGTCTCGTCTGTTACCTCATGCTCTCACATGTCTCGTCTGTTACCACATGCTCTTATATGTCTCGTCTGTTACCTCATGCTCTTATATGTCTCGTCTGTTACCTCATGCTCTTATATGTCTCGTTTGTTACCTCATGCTCTTATATGTCTCGTCTGTTACCTCATGCTCTTATATGTCTCGTCTGTTACCTCATGCTCTTATATGTCTCGTCTGTTACCGCATGCTCTTATATGTCTCGTCTGTTACCGCATGCTCTTTTATGTCTCGTCTGTTATCTCATGCTCTTATATGTCTCGTCTGTTACCTCATGCTCTTATATGTCTCGTCTGTTACCGCATGCTCTTATGTGTCTCGTCTGTTACCTCATGCTCTTATATGTCTCGTCTGTTACCTCATGCTCCTATATGTCTCGTCTGTTACCACATGCTCTTATATGTCTCGTCTGTTACCACATGCTCTTATATATCTCGTCTGTTCATTCATTCATTCATTCAGTAGCATGTCCCTCGCGGAACCTCGCTGCCATAACAACCCTCCGGAAAACCTTCCTATCCTGAGCAAGATGTCCTGCGTCTGATACACCCATCTGGAGATCATCTGCCACATCCTGCATCCATCTTTTCCTTGGCCTTCCTCTTCCTCTCTTCCCAGGCATATACCCCTCCATTATTGTTCTCTCTAGACTTCCATGACGTTTCAAGTGACCAAAATATTTCAATTTTCTCGTCTGTTACCTCATGCTATTATATGTCTGGTCTGTTACCTCATGCTATTATATGTCTCGTCTGTTACCACATGCTCTTATATGTCTCGTCTGTTACCACATGCTCTTATATGTCTCGTCTGTTATCGCATGCTCTTATATGTCTCGTCTGTTACCTCATGCTCTTATATGTCTCGTCTGTTACCGCATGCTCTTATATGTCTCGTCTGTTACCACATGCTCTTATATGTCTCGTCTGTTACCACACGCTCTTATATGTCTCGTCTGTTACCACATGCTCTTATATGTCTCGTCTGTTACCACATGCTCTTATATGTCTCGTCTGTTACCACATGCTCTTACATGTCTCGTCTGTTACAACATGCTCTTGTATGTCTCGTCTGTTACCGCATGCTCTTACATGTCTCGTCTGTTACCACATGCTCTTATATGTCTCGTCTGTTACCACATGCTCTTATATGTCTCGTCTGTTACCACATGCTCTTATATGTCTCGTCTGTTACCTCATGGTCTTATATGTCTCGTCTGTTACCTCATGCTCTTATATGTCTCGTCTGTTACCACATGCTCTTATATGTCTCGTCTGTTACCGCATGCTCTTATATGTCTCGTCTGTTACCTCATGCTCTTATATGTCTCGTCTGTTACCGCATGCTCTTATATGTCTCGTCTGTTACCACATGCTCTTATATGTCTCGTCTGTTACCGCATGCTCCTATATGTCTCGTCTGTTACCTCATGCTCTTATATGTCTCGTCTGTTATCACATGCTCTTATGTGTCTCGTCTGTTACCACATGCTCTTATATGTCTCGTCTGTTACCACATGCTCTTATATGTCTCGTCTGTTACCACATGCTCTTATATGTCTCGTCTGTTACCACATGCTCTTATATGTCTCGTCTGTTACCACATGCTCTTACATGTCTCGTCTGTTACCTCATGCTCTTATATGTCTCGTCTGTTACCACATGCTCTTATATGTCTCGTCTGTTACCTCATGATCTTATATGTGTCGTCTGTTACCTCATGCTCTTATATGTCTCGTCTGTTACCTCATGCTCTTATATGTCTCGTCTGTTACCTCATGCTCTTATATGTCTCGTCTGTTACCTCATGCTCTTATATGTCTCGTCTGTTACCTCATGCTCTTATATGTCTCGTCTGTTACCTCATGCTCTTACATGTCTCGTCTGTTACCGCATGCTCTTATATGTCTCGTCTGTTACCACATGCTCTCATATGTCTCGTCTGTTACCTCATGCTCTCACATGTCTCGTCTGTTACCACATGCTCTTATATGTCTCGTCTGTTACCACATGCTCTTATATGTCTCGTCTGTTACCACATGCTCTTATATGTCTCGTCTGTTACCTCATGCTCTTATATGTCTCGTCTGTTACCTCATGCTCTTATATGTCTCGTCTGTTACCACATGCTCTTATATGTGTCGTCTGTTATCGCATGCTCTTATATGTCTCGTCTGTTACCTCATGCTCTTATATGTCTCGTCTGTTACCTCATGCTCTTATATGTCTCGTCTGTTACCTCATGCTCTTATATTTCTCGTCTGTTACCTCATGCTCTTATATGTCTCGTCTGTTACCACATGCTCTTATATGTCTCGACTGTTACCTCATGCTCTTATATGTCTCGTCTGTTACCTCATGCTCTTATATGTCTCGTCTGTTACCTCATGCTCTTATATGTCTCGTCTGTTACCTCATGCTCTTATATGTCTCGTCTGTTACCACATGCTCTTATATGTCTCGTCTGTTACCTCATGCTCTTATATGTCTCGTCTGTTACCTCATGCTCTTATATGTCTCGTCTGTTACCTCATGCTCTTATATGTCTCGTCTGTTACCTCATGCTCTTATATGTCTCGTCTGTTACCTCATGCTCTTATATGTCTCGTCTGTTACCTCATGCTCTTATATGTCTCGTCTGTTTCCCTTATGCTCTTACATGTCTCGTCTGTTACCGCATGCTCTTATATGTGTCGTCTGTTACCTCATGCTCTTATATGTCTCGTCTGTTACCACATGCTCTTGTTGTGGCTGTAGGTCTATTCTCTCCCCACCCGACCAGAATATGTCCCCTGAACCGACACGTTGACAACACAGCACTATTAGCAACGTTGTTAACACAACTGCTAAGTTAAGGAGAGCATATATGAATCACATGACAGCGATAAGACACGAGGTGTCACCTAGGAGACGGGTATAGCATGATATACATGTTTTTTACTAAGAACAGAGGGAGCCAGGTAACCCTAACCACGCTTACCAAGTAGAAAGGGCTGTTAAGAAGAACATTGGGGCCTTGCTCGAAAACACAGTTACAATACTAGCCACTAAATGTATCAATACACGGACGGGAGAAATTATTGCGTGGATGACTTACACATACAAGAGGACAACAATGCCTGTCACAAATTCTAAAATGCACTACTTTTTGGATGAAAGTTTAAATTGTATCTCCTCAATGATTACTGACTGCAATTAATCATAACATTCTACCTTTCTACACTGCAGTGACTGCTCTACGTCCATCCACATACAGGTTTTGCTATCTAACTGTTGCTGGCCTTTCTTTCACCCCCACCCCCTCCCTCTTTTTCCACCCTAATTTACATTTTTAATAATGCCCAGATGTTTTGTTTCAGTGATAGATTTTAAACTCCCAAATTTCCAAATGGTTTAAAAAATCCGAGTTATATTCCCTTTTTGAAACTTTTCTGATGCAGTTTATGAAGTTTTCCCCTCATCAAATGTTTTTGCATTTCCCGGCCCAATGTGTAACCCAAAGGAAACAACTAATAGAAAACACTAAATTGCGGGGCATTTTAAAAAAATTAAAGAAACAATTAGGTTTGGTTTTAAAATTTTGGGCTATCCGTCTAAAAAGCCCAATAGCCCCAAAAACCCAAAAAGGGGGAAAACGAGTCAAAATGAACAAAAATAAGAAAACCCTAAAAAACCCAAGGGGGGAAGCTAATGAGTATAATGATGGAATGGTGTGGGGGAAAGTGACGGGGATTTACAGATCTTTGAGGTAGCCCTTTCCCCTGGGACTGGCCCCCGGGAGCGCAGAACTTTGAATGTAGTAAGTCAAAGGGGAAAGGATAGATACTTTTTTCAGGATTCTTTTTTCCCCCAGAGGGGACCAGACGGGACTTTTTTGTTTTACATTTAGGAGAAACTTTTTGTTTCATGACATACAGGGGGCCCCCCATTTTCCCCACAGGGGAGGGGCCCTGATGCTATCGACAGAAGGGGGAGGGGGAAAAACTGAAGGATTTAAAAACAGATACAAAATAAAGGGAGGGCCCCTTCATCCCCACCAGGGAAAATTTTATGGGGTCACAAAAAACCCAAAATTTTAAAAAAAACAAAAATCCCCAAATTACAATGGTGGAAGATGATTGACGTCCCCGAGTGCTCTGGAAAAAAATGATATCCAACTTTCAGGAAAAAGTATAGGGCCGGGTAGAGTAAGACCCTTTTTTAAACCCTTTAAATCGTGCGACTGAAACCCCCCTTTTTAAAGGACCCTTTGTTTTGTCTGGCCTGCATTAAAACCTTATTTTTCAAAAGGCCTTTATCCCCGTCATTTGGGGTATATTAGCAGATGTCCTTTCTGTTTTTTGCCCTGATTTTGTCTAGGTAAACAATTTGGGGGAAAAATTCTTTTTCCGAATTATCCATCCAGAAGATATCTTTTTTTGATATTACCACTTTTCCCCCCCTTGATTTTTTTTTTGTTTAGATTTTGCTATGATGTTTTGGGTTTTTAATTTTTTAGTCTTTTTACGGCCAAATACTTTTTGGGAATCGGGGTTCTAGAAGCATATTTTTAAATTAAAAAATTTGGATATCCACAAATCTTTTAGAACAAAATTAGACATGAATTATTTCCCTAAAAAACCTCCCTGATGAAGAAAAGGCTAAAAGAGTTTTTTTTTTTTTAAAATTTGGTTTACTTTTTATATTAACGCTCCTTTTCTCTTCATTTTTCCCTTTTGAAAATTTGTTCACAGCATGCGGAAAAATCAGACTTTTTTGGAAAGTCCCCGTTTTTAGTGTTCCCAAAACCTTTTAGAATACTATCAAAGAAAAGACATTACGA
>CAJHNH020006431.1:0-12498 GCA_905116865.2 Candidula unifasciata | reverse complement strand
GCTGTGGGTCTGTCTGTCTGTCTGTCTGTCTGTCTGTTTTTGGCTGTCTTTTGTCTGTCTGTCTTATATAATAGGTCGGCGTCTGTGACTTGGGCTTTTGCGAATGCGTTTTTCCCCATCATTCGATCCCGTGCGGGGATTTGGAGCAGACCGCTTTGGGGTTTAACAGCTATACGGAGCTGACCGTTCGTAAAATGGCAACAATTTAATGAAAATTTGCCGAAAAAAACCAAAAGGCCAAAAAAATTATGGGTTGGGTTCGCAACGTCCTGTAAAGGATACGAAAACCCAACTTTTAGGGAAAAACATCGTGTATGTCGGCTTGGGGGCTTAGGCTTGCAACGTTCTTGTAATGCCAGGGTACCGGGGTTTTCGACCCCGGGAAGTCCTGCCTGGGTTTCGAAGAGGTTTTAAAGAGCGACCTTTCAAAAAGCAATGGAAAAAATACTGACGAAAAATTTTTCCTATAAAACCAAAACCCAAAACAAAAAAAAAATGCGGGGTGTTTTTCGCACTTTTGAAATATTTTGACGTGTAGTTGTCTTTTTGGAAGCTGGTGTGATGTTTCTTTTTTAAACCCCAGTTGCAGTAATGTTTATGCCCAAAAATTTTTGACAGCAATTTTCCGCCCTCTGAAAAAAGCTTTGTTCGTTCTGTTTGAATTGTTCATTTTTTGGGTGGAAAATTGAATACCCAATTTTTGGAAATAATGAAAGTTTTAACCGAAGTACAAAACATCATTTCATAAGAGACGGGAATTAGGATGCATAGGTACGGAAGACAATCTCGAGATTAAATGATTCTTATAAGAAAGAAAAAAGTGAGTTCCTTTAGAACAATGGGGGGAATTTGAGGTATAGAGAAGAGTAAAAAAAACCCAACTTCATTATGTGTTGGTGTTGGAAATTAGCATAAAAAAAGGTGCGGAGTGAAGATGAAAACTGAGTCTACCCAAGCAGCCTGAAGAGGCTGTGAATATCTGGCCAGTGTGCTTGTCAAAATAGATGACCATCTGACTGATCACTGGCAACTGTTTCGTTTGATGTATCTGCCTGAAGTTGAGCACCAGCAAACATAAATATACATTTAAAATGGTATCTTGTGAATAATAATGGGGTGTGTTGGTACAGTCATACCCTAGACAACCGAATATTGCCCAAGGACAGACTGCGCAGCTTCGAAGATACATTTAACTTATTGTTGTATGTCAAACCGTGTTTTCCATGCAGCTATTGCACCTCTCTGTTTGTATGCTGGGCAACTATAATCCCACCCCCGCAGTTGTCACGGAAAGATCCCTGATTCCCGAAGTTAGGCTTTAATAAATTCTTTGGGTTTTAAAAAGAGAGGGTTTTATTTTCCTGCCCTTTACCCTAAAATTACTTTAAAACCAAAATTGATTTTAAAAGTTACCAGTCCCTTCTCCCAAAAAAGCCCGCGCTTTTTTTAAAAATTACCTAACACTACGTAATACACCCCGGGGTTTCCCAGACTAGGGATTTGAGGTTGGATTCTCACGCCGTGTCGAATCAAATCTCTGCCAGACTGTGGGAGACTGAGGGGCCCCCCTTTTTAAACCGGGGAAATTGGGTTTAACGCTGGGCCCTTGTGGACCCGGGGGTCGGATTTTTAACACCAGTGTAATTCTGGGAAGAGAAAAGGGGGTTTGGCTTTGGGAATTTTTTTATTTTTGATTTTGGTTTTTCATTTTTAGGAAAAACACAAGGGTTAAATGACCGTCTTTCACCCCGGCCTTTAGATTCAGCGTAAACTAGTTTGGGGAACTTAAGAAGTTTGCTTAGGGATGTCAGCCAGAATTGACTAAAAAGGCCCACTTTTTAGAAAGTGATCTTTTTGGGTACCCGGGGGCGGGGTTTAAATGTCATCATCTTGGGGGTTGGGGTTTTTAAAAAACTCAGGAAAGGGGGATTTTAAATTTTGGGACAATGATTGTACTTATCTTGGCCTGTGGAATTCCCGTCTTTAATCGCAGCCTGCCGGAAACAAACGGGGTCGACAAAAGGGTATTTTTTACTGGTGTACTCTTTTTTTGGCGATAGAGGGAAAAAGTTCCCGGGAAAAGGAAAAAATTTATTGTAACCCTTTTGTATACATGGGGTTAGGGAGTTTAACTTAAATATACTCCCTTTTCCCTAATTTGTTGAAACATTCTGTTTTGAAATTTTTTTTGTGGAAATTCAGTACTCAGTTGGGAAAAACTGCAAAATTTATTCCTTTTTTCTTGTATTTTTGTGTCACTTGTTTTTCGGGTTTTATGTTTTCATGTGTAGAAAAAAAGATGTGAAAAAGGACATTTGTAAAAGGGAAATTTAAAATTATTTTTTTCCATGATCCCCATATGTGCAGGGATGCTGTTACGTTTTGGTGCCCACCATTTCCTCATTTTAAGGGGTTTTCCCCTAAACGGGGGTTTTATAACCCCGGGGGAAAAGAATGATGGGTGTACAGTTTTCACGGTAAATAAAAAGAAAATATTCGGGACGGAGTGCACACAAAAATTTTTTTGGGATTTTTTTCAGACAAAACCTGCTAAAACGGGGTTTCCATTTTAAAAAAATTCGTAAGCCAGTTGGAAGTTGATGTGACGGACAAAAGGACTTAGAAAGCAATTTAAAATGACATAGATTGGGGGAAAGGCAGGATATGTGCGCCCAGTAAGAAAAAAGGCCCTTCAACTAGACGGGAAAAGAGGTGTGGAATTTTAGGAGGGGGTGATGGGATATTTTTTTTAAATTTTTATATTTGTTTTAAATTTAATACATTTATTCTTAGTGTAATTAAGATACTACCGTATGTTTTTTGGTTTCCATGATTACAGCGCCCATTTTGACGATCAGTCCAAAAAGGGGAAAATACTTTTGGTTAGACTCGGCCAGGGGGAAACGGGGGAAACAGGTGGAGAACGGGGTGGAAAAACGATTTGGAGAACAAAGGTGGGATGAATGGGAAAAAGCTAAAACAGGCAGCCCAACGGGAAAGGAAAGGGTTTGGAAAAGGTTGACAGTTCCTCAGGGCTGTCAGGGGGTTTAAAAGGGTTGTTTTTAAACCCCCCTTTATTTTAAACCCTATTACATCATTATCATACCACTCAAAACCCCGAGCTTTTTGTCTGCTAAAGGCGGTCCCTTTAAATCCGAAAACCTACTGTTTTTTGAAAAATAAACCCAAAACTGGTAATTTTTTGGGTATTAAAAAAACTGTATTAAATTTTTAAACTAAAAAGTTTTTTTTAAAATTCCAAATGTCTTTTTTCTTAAAATTTTTAATTTAAACTGTTGGGAAATAGAATACCATTTGGGGGGGGATCAAATAAAATAAAAAATTTTTTGGTTTTCATAAAAACCCGGGGAAAAGGGTTAGATGACGGGGGAAATCTTTGCCCTGTCTAAAAACCTTTAAAGGTAAAATTTGATATAGACATCTAAAATTCCTTGCCTTTTTTGGGGGGGAAACCAAGTTCAGCTAATGTTAATATCTTAACACCCAATATGGGTTTTTTTGGATATCCGGGTTTTTGTCTGAACAAAACATAGCTCAGTTTTTGGGTTTGGGGTTTATCTATTGGAGAGAAGGGTGTTGAAAGGAAATCCCTACCAAAACATTAAAAAACCTTTTAACCCCCTTCACGTCACACGGGGGCGAGTCCCCGAGTTTTGGGGACGGGGCTATTTTACTCCTAGCCCAATAAAAAGAAAATTTTTTAAAATTTAATTTTAAACCTTTTTGCCCAGTATAGTCAAAATTTAAAAAAAATTATTAATTTAAAACATGGGGAGAGATTACAGATAATAAAAAAAAATTTTTTACAAAAATAAAATTGGATGTATCATGTTTTATCTTTTGATAACTTCTTTTAACCCATTGATTATTGTTTTTTAGTAAATTTTAATTTTGGATTTTATATTTGCTTGCTTTGGTTCAAAATTTGATATGATTGTAGACCCATTATATTTGCATAATATCACTGATACTTATGCTTACCTGAATGAAAAATCACATCATATCATTTCCCGGGTAATTTTTTGTGTTCATACTACTCTAAAGCGTCACCCCTGGAAAGGCAATTTTTTGATTCATTTAATTTTTTGGGGGCTGTCTTTGGCTACTTTTTTCCCCCATTTTACCTTGCTCTAACATATTCTTTTTTTCCCGGGAATGGGGGGTTAGGTATTTATATTTATCTTTAGATAGATCTAATAAATAAAGGGAACTACGCCCGATTTCCAAAAGATTGGAAGTGCGGGATAACTGAAGTAGAGGGGGGATTTACAGTTGGGAAATCATTTTTTAAAGGCCATAGGGATATTTTCGATACTAGTGCCCGTAATGCTGCGAAAAGAACCCGCCATTTTGGAGAAAGCAGAATATAAATTCAAATGCTTCCCCCGCATGCAGCAAGAGGATAGAAAAAGAGGGGAATGCGGAAATTTGAAAAGAAAAAGATGCTAAAAAATTTGGGCCAACTCCTAGAGGAGGAGCTAGTGAAAAAAATTAGGTTTTTTAAAAAAAAGCTGCAAAACTATCGATGGGGCAGACAAAAATAAGAACGGCATTAAAAAGGGAAGGGTTTGGGGAAACTATTAGGGTAGTTGGGGAAACTGACAATTCCCCCATGACACTTGGTAAAAGGGTCTGGGACTCACTCCCCTTCAATGGGAGGTGTTACTATTTTAAAAAACGGTATTTTTATCGAGGGTTTGAATTAAAAACCCACCCAGACCTTGTCTCACCCCTTTTTTTTCCCTTAATAGGGACAGAGCTGACTTTAAGAAAAATTTTTTCTGTGGGAAAATGCCCGGATCTACTTTGGGGGCCCCTTTTATTCCATTCTTAAGCCAAAAAAGGAAAAGATGGAGTAAAGCAGAAATCTTCAAAAGGGGCCCCGATCTACTTGCTGGAAACCCCCTTATTTCCCATTATCTCAGATAGATATATGAGGGGAAAACCCCTGGTAATAAACAAGCGTGAAATGTTCTGACCATCGACATACTGTTTCGACTGGCACACCAGCCTTAATGAGGACGAGGGCAAAGACTTCCCAACTCCCAAAACCCCTTTGGGCCCTTTCCAAACAAGAAAAAAGAAAAGCAGACAAATTGTAGGGAATAACCAAAACCCTGTTTCCCCTATTTCCCTTGATGCGATTCATCCCAAAATAGAAATTGTTCTGCCCTTTTCGCCCAAAGTGTTACTTTTAGGGTAGGACAAATCCCCTTATTTGCCCCCCACTAGACTTTGGGATGGGGGAAGCCAGACCAGGGGGGAAAATTTAAAAGATAAGGAGGATAGTTCTCTTTTTAAATTTTTGAAAGACCTTAGAGACAGTGAGTAACAGGACATTGCTGAAGTCCCGTGCATCTGATACTGGCAGACAGAAAGTTTTTTCCATTGAGAAAAAAGGTACTTCTTGTGTGCAGGGGGCCAAAATTTTCTTATCCCGTACCTGGGGGGACCCGGGGGTACTTCGGGTGAAGGACCCGGCGGAAAAAGCCATAAAAAGTAGGGGAAAACCCCCAAAATTTTGGTCTTGTATTATCTTCGCTTCGAAGGAAGTGACAGGGGGATTCAGCGCATATGTAAACTTCATTTCGGAAAAATGCCCCTTTACTGCCCGCAGGGGGGAAAACCCCGAGTTTCCTAATTATTGGACTGTAAACCCCCCGACTTTTTTTTTGGGCTTGATTCGAATGATTTTTTAAGGGAAAAAGGGAAATTCCCCCCGGGAAAAAATTTTAAAGGGAAAGGGTGCCCCCGAGGAGGAAAACCCGTGGACCCCCTCCTTCAAGAAAACACAGTGGTTTAGTTGTACCACGGCCCCGCTTATGTTAGTGGGCATAAACCCTCAAATTTTAGAGGAGATTTATGAAACCCCCCCCTTTTTTTCCCGGATTCTGGAGATGTAGGAAAAAAGAAACCCACCTGACTACAGCTCTCCTTTTCGGGGAGCACTTCAGGCCCTCCCTATGTAATAGGGGGTTTGGGGAAGTGAGGAAATGGGCAAAGGGGCGTCAACCCAACCCAGTCGGGAAAACCCATTGTTTTAAGCGGAGATCGTTTTTTAAACCCTTTGGGGGGAAGAAACCTCCGATAAATGGTTTTTCTGAGGTTTTGATCAGAAAAACCCCATGATTCAGGACTACGGCCCTTTCCCGGAATGAAGGGGACAATTTTTGACTGTATTTCGAGGGAGGACCACGATTCCACAAGGAATACTGGAAAATCTGGGGGGACAGGTTTTACTAACATTTTTGGGAACACTGGGGATCGTAAAATTTTGGGCTTAGTGGCTGCGCCCCATTAAAAGGGGGGCCTGTCACGAGACGATCTCATGATTCCCAAATTAGTTTCTTTTAAAAAGTTTTTCTGGGTTTTAAAAAGAAGGATTTATATTTACTCGGGCCCTTTTTCCTTTAAAATTTCTTTTAAAACCAAAAGGGTTTAAATGTTGCCCCAAATCCTTCTCCCGACAAAAACCTTTCGCTTTTTTTAAAAATTTCCCAACACTACGTAAAAAGCCCCCGGTTCAGCTAGGGTGTGAGGTTTGGTTCCACGCCCTGTCAGAATGCTAAACCCCCTGACCAGACTGTAGGGATGAGGGGGCCCTTTTTGAACAGGGGGAAAATTTAGTAGACGTTTGGGCATTGTGGGGGGCCCGGAGGTCGGATTTAAAAGTCAGTGTAATTCTGGAGAGAACAGGGTTTGGCAATTAGGAATGTTTTTTTCTTGTCTTGGTCAGGAGGAAAAAACAAAGGTTCACTGAAACCCTCTTCCCCACCGGCCCCGTTAATTTGGTTTTTAAAATAGATTTTGGGGAAATTAAAAATGTTTGCTCTAGGATGTCAGTCCAAATTGGCTTTACAGGGCCCCTTGTTAGCTAAAGTATCTGTTGGGGACTCCGGGGGCCCTGGTTATGTCCCTCATCCCTTTAGGGGGTTGGGGGGAAAAAATCAGGAAAGGGAAAGGGGTTTAATTTGGGGAATAGATTGATACTTAAAACTTCCCAGCCTGTTGGGGAAATTTCCCCTAAATTTAAACGCAGCCTGCCGGAAACAAACAGGTCGCCCCTAAAGGGATATTTTTACGGGGCGGGATTTTGGGTTTTGGGGATAGATGGAAAAGTTCCCAGGTAAAAGAAAATTTAATGGGAATCTTGTTAAAATAGGTTAGGGAGTTAAGCTTTGGCCATACTACCTTTTCCTAATTTGTTTCACATTCTGTTGAAATATTTTTTTTTGAGGGAAATTTAGTATCTCAGTTAGGGAACTGCTTTTAAAATATTCCTATTTCTTGTATTTTTGGGGTCACATTTTTTCCCCGGGGGGATGTTTTTTATGTGTGAAAATAAGATGTGAACAAAGCTTTGTATAAGAAAAGTAAATTTTAAATTTTTCCCTATGCCCATAAGGGGCCGGGGTGCTGTTACGTTTTTTGTGCCCACCCTGTGCCCCAAATTAAGGGGTTTCCCCAAACAGGGGATTTAAAACCCCAAGGGGGAAAAAGATGGGGGTACAGTATTTACGGTTTCCCGAAAGATAATATTTAAAGGGCCGGTGCCCCTATAAATTTTTTGAGTTTTCAGCCATAAACCCGCTCCACGTGGGCCCCTGTAAATCAAAGTCAGCCAGTTTGGGAAATCTGGTGATGACGGGGAAAAAAGACTTTGAAAGTCAACTATCAAGACATAGCATTGGGGGGAAGGCAGGATATGTTGGGCGCCCAGTAAACAAAAGACCTTCAGGGGGTAGACTGGAGAGGGTGTGGAAAAATGGGGGAAAAGTGGGTGGGGTATATTTTTTTTATTTTTAAAGTTTTAAATTTAAATTTAAAAAATGTATTTTTAGTGTAAGGGCAAAAACACGGATTTTTTTTGTCTCCATGAAATTTCAAAAGGCCCTGTGGCCCATCAGTCCCTGAAAGAGACTACATTTTTGTTAAAAATCGGGCCGGGTGGGAAAGAAAGGGGGAGAACGGGTGGGGAACGAGGGGGTTGGGGGAACGAGGTGGGGAAAGAGGGGGAGAAACAGGGGAGAAGAAGTGGAGAAAAGAGGGGGGATTAAGGGGGGGAAAAGCGAAACAGGCAGACAACAGGGAAGGGGAAAAGGGGGACAACTTGCAGTTTTCCCCACGGGGTGTCAGAGGCTTAAAGTTGAAATTTAAAGGCCCCTTTATGTTAACCTTTATCATTTATTATATACCACTCTAAAAAACCCCAAACTGTTTGGGCTCGCTGAAGCGTATCCCCTTTTCAGTAAAACCCGTCCCCTGTTTGGGGTAAACAACCCAAATGGTTTAATTTTATTGTAGTAAATTTAAAACTGTATGTCAAGTTTTAAACTACATAGTTTTTAAATTTCCAAAAGGGTTTTCACATGTTTTAAAAAAAAATGTTAGGATAGAATAACCCTTTGGGGGGGGCTCAAATAAAAAAAATAATTCCTTTTATTATTTATAATAACACCGGGGGAAGGTAGATTTCGGAGGGAACATTTTCCCTTTTCTAAATCCTTAAATATAAAGATATAGACATCTAAAAAACCTTCCTTCTCTTTGTGGGTACCAAGTTTACTAAAGTTAATATACTTAACGAGCCAATATGGGTGTTTTTTTGGAAAATCCAGGGTTTGTCGAGACAACATAGCTCAGATTTTTGTTTTGGTTTATCTATGGGGAGAATGTTTGAAAGGAAGATCCCCATCAACAAAAAATTTTAAAACTTTTTTAACCAAAAACCCCCACGTCACGCATTTAAACCCCCCCCTGTTAGGGAAAAACGTTGCAATAATCCAAAAATGCATTTGCCCCACTTTAGGCTGGGCGGGGCCCCACTGACCTTTTTACCCCACCCAAGGGGCCCCTCAAAAAAGGGGATAAACACCCGATGACCACAAAATGCCCCCAGCGGGGGGGGGGATCACCGTGGGGAGGTCCCAAAAACCCCGTTAAAAACAAAGGGGAAAATTGATGGGGCCCCCTATATTTCGGCTTCTGGCAAAAACCAGAGGGGGCTTTAAAAAACAAAAAATTACGTCCTAAGAAGGGCTAAGGAATGTTAAAAAACAAACCTCACTTTAGGCTTAAAATTTTTCCCCCCTTTTTTTCTCAAAATTTCTAGTGCTTTTCTTTTCCATTTGAGCACCTTAAAATGGCGGTTGGGAATAGTTTTTTCGGGTCTGCGGCTAAGGGGGTTTGCAACCGAGCTTCGTAAAGCCAGGGTGACAGGCCCCCCCGATCCCAAATGCGGGCGGGTTTTTTTACGTTTTGGGCCCGATTAGTTAAAACACGATAGCTGACCGGTTTAGGGGTTGGGAGCAAACTTTGAACGTAAAAAATTTTTCCCAGAAAAACCACAACAGCCCAAAAAAATGCTGGGGGTTTTTTTGCAACGTCATGTAAAAAATAAACAACTACAAAGTTTGGGGGTTTTTCATTTTTGGCTGCGATATCTGCGCCTTTTAGGGCCCTAGTGGGTTTGAACGTGACTTTATTACCACCCCAAAAAAGGGGGCTCCTGTCTTTGAAATTAAAATTGACTTTTTTATTACCCCTTCCCGATAGACTGTCCTGTCTATGAAAAAATGAGGCATTTGACACTGACAATGCATCCCGGGGTTTTCCCTTTGTGGGACTTTAAAGGTTTAATGACACGAAAATGTCGTAGATATTTTTCGCTTTTCATTAAAAAAAGTTTTAGCTGTAAGGAGTTTTAAAAAATAAAAACTGTGTGGGATTAATAGGAGTTCCCATAATAACTGCATTTTAAAATAAGTGATCATCTAAAATGATGTTATGCTGAAAAAAAAAGGGCCCTTTGGGGGCTGCACAAAGTTTATTTAAAAATGGGGTTTTTATGGAAGCTGGTGAATGATCTAGAAGCGACGTTTTTTTTCTTTATTCGAGATAAGTTTTTCCCAAATTTAGACATTATAGTTTTTCGCTTTATCTTGTTTCCTTGGGCAAACCAACTCATTGTCATTACACATTTATTGAAATCCTACATTTATATAAAATCAAATTTTCAATTTTTAATTTGATTTATGGTTAAAAGATTTAAATCATCCCAATTGTTATAATTAATGCATCTTTTTCAAAAAGGTTTTTTCTAATAAATTGTTCTAGATTTTTTAATTTAAAGTAGTAATTTCTTCAGCAGTAAGGCGGAAGGAGCCCGTGACCATACCCCTCCTGGGCTATAAAATAGGTCAGCCTTATACGCCCAAGGGTGGGAAAACGGTCCCCTTTTCTTTTTCTTTTTCTTTTTTTTAATTGCTTCAGACAGAATGAGTTAAAAAAGCAAAAGCCTGGGGCGAACGGGGAATGCAAAAGGGTACAGCAGAAACTATTTTTTTTTTTAAAATCACTTGAAAATTTCCCTTAAACATTATACGGGAATCATGTCGTTCGGTTGTGAACATCAAACCCGGGGAAGATCTTCAACGAGGTTGAAGGGAAAAAATAATTTCATTTTAATTTTTGTTTCAGCAATGCGTTTCGCTCCTGAAAAATTCTTTCCCCCCTTCAACAAAAAATGTCTTACCGCAAAAAAGAAAAACGATTTTTTACAGCAGGAGGTGAAAAGCATTAGCATGCGGGGGAAATTAAACAACCCGTCCAACAGCGCACTCATCCGGATTTTGGTCATTTCATGGCTCGGGACTAATTTGTGTATGTTAGATCCCCCCCCCCACCCCCCCCCCCAACCCCGGAGAACGATTTCGTTACCTTTTGGGACAATTTTTGTTCTGTCTCAGAACGCCCAAACTGCAGAGTCCTTTTCGGGTTTTCGTAGCGTCTTTTTCCGGGCCCTTTTAAGGGCAACATAACCTAGTCACAATTAAAACCCTAAAGCTCTCCCTTCGGAGATTTTGGTTGAACGTTACGATTTTTCCCCCAAACAAAACTACACAGTCAAGTATGAAACCCGGGCGTTTCCGGATTCACCCTAAGACACAGTAAATATAAGGGTTTCGATTTCCTGTCATTTTGCACGATTTTGTTTCGTGTATTCTATAACTGTCTAGTTGTGTAAACCCAAAGTATGATAAGTGATACGCTCTATACATATGGCTAGCAGTTTAAAACAGATCATTAGTCGAGCCAGGGCCGCTCGTTTGCATGTACGTATGTAGTGAAGTTTTTTTCAGATTTTTATCATCTTCTCTTGGGCTCTCTGTCTTGCACCGTGTGTTTCCTTTTCAGGACGTACGATCTAGTGGATACGCTGGTTCATTCACCATGTTTTCCCCCCAAGAATTTAAGACAATATTTTCCCAAAAGTCTTAAAACTCTTCATTTCTCACACGATCACTTCGGTTTTTTTCGCGCCCTTTTTAAACATCTAAATTTCACAGGCGGTTTGTTTTTTTTGCGTAAAGTTAATTCAAATAAAAAAATAAACGTAAAGTTGGGAAAAAGTGAAAAAAAATTTTTTAATTTTTTATATTTTTTTCCTTTGATAAGCAGGTTTTTGTGGTTGTTTACGTTCATACGTGCGCGTTTTTATTTTATTTTTCTGACTTTTCTCCTTTTGGGGCCGGGGTTCACCCGGGAGTGGGCAGAAAGCCCATTTTCCCAGATTAAACGGTACCTATAATGGAATCAAAGGCCGAAGGGTTGCGATATCCCTATACCGAGCCAAAGGGTTTACAATCATGGGTTTTTGGTAGTAAAAAAAAAAAATTGTATTAAGATCCTCAGCCACCTTCAAAAAACTTCATTCGATTAAGTGCATGGATTTCAAAGCCCGTAAATCCCGTTAATTATGCCCTTTGGGAAACGTCTTGATATAAATCTTAACAGTGGGAGATTCTGTTTTTTTTAATAAATAAAAAAAATCGCAGTATTAGGATTTTTTATAGTGTGCATTTCATGAAGAAAATATGGCATAGCACGGCAAGCAAAACTAAAATGAAAATTTTCAGAGTACTCCTTCCCCTGGAACTTTGCTGTGAGACGTGACCCCACTCAATTTTTTAAGAAAAAATCGGAGCTTTTTAACATTTTGTAAAAAAAAATTTTTTTTTTGAATATTGGGGCAAAGAAGAGGGGGAAAAAGTCGGGAAATTTTGCATGGCCCGGATATAAAGAGAACTGACTGTAAAAGATCTAACTTTAGAGCTGAGGAATTGGGTCATGCCCAACCCATCTTGGGACTGGGGAAAACGATGATGTCAGGTTTAAATAATAAAAAAAAGTCCCCTTGTGGGAGCAGTTTTGTTGTTCTTTTTATTTAAAAAACCCACCTCGGTTTTTTTCCGGGCGTTTCCAACCAGCGGGGCCATAAATTGGCAAAAAGGCTGAACGGGGTTTGGGACCTCTCCAGGGTGACCAAACCGCATGGGGGCACTTTGTGTCCCTGGGGGTTTTGCTTGTTATGTCCCCGGGGGGTACGAGAGAGAGGAGAGAGAGAGGAGAGAGAGAAGAAGGAGAGAAGGGAAGAGGATGGAGAGGGTGTTCTTCCCGGGAAGGGGGAAAGGGGGC
>CAJHNH020006430.1:0-12503 GCA_905116865.2 Candidula unifasciata | reverse complement strand
GGCAAAAATTCTGGAAAAATGTATTTCTGGTCTTTTTTAAATTTATTTCAATTGTTCCCCCGTTCTTCGTAAAAATTTGTTTTTTCACTTTTTTATCTTATCTATTTTTCTGTCACCTATGAGCTCCAAAAGTGTCCAATTTCTCATCTAGAGTATCTCGTCAAGTGTGAAAATGATAGACTGAGACTAAATTGGCAACTTTTTTGAAAATATGATTTTGGCCAAACGCGTAAGGCATAAATTCTGGAAAAATTGTCACTTGTGGTCCATTTTTATGTTATCTCAATTGTTGCCCCCAGATTGTACCAAAATGCCAAATCAGACATCCAGTTTTACCTACTCTGCATCTAGCGTGTCTATTCATGTGTAAAATAATTGTCTGGGACTCAATGTTTAGTGGTAGGACACAAACAAGTTGTTAGGAACAATTCTTCGTAAAATTTGTTTTTTCACTTTTATCTTATCTATTTTTCTGTCACCTACGAGCTCCAAAGTGTCCAATTTATCATCTAGAGTATCTCGTCAAGTGTGAAATGATAGACTGAGACTAAATTGGCAACTTTTTTGAAAATATTATTTTGGCCAAACGCGAAAAGGCATAAATTCTGCAAAAATTGTCACTTGTGGTCATTTTTATGTTATCTCAATTGTTGCCCCCAGATTGTACAAAAATGCCAAATCAGACATTCCAGTTTAACTACTCTGCATCTAGCGTGTCTATTCATGTGTAAAATAATTGTCTGGGACTCACTGTTTAGTGGTAGGACACAAACAAGTTGTTAGGAACAATTCTTCGTAAAATTTGTTTTTCACTTTTATCTTATCTATTTTTCTGTCACCAACGAGCTCCAAAGTGTCAAATTTATCATCTAGAGTATCTCGTCAAGTGTGAAATGATAGACTGAGACTAAATTGGCAACTTTTTTGAAAATATGATTTTGGCCAAACGCGTAAGGCATAAATTCTGCAAAATTGTCACTTGTGGTCATTTTTATGTTATCTCAATTGTTGCCCACAGATTGTACAAAAATGCCAAATCAGACATCCAGTTTAACTACTCTGCATCTAGCGTGTCTATTCATGTGTAAAATAATTGTCTGGGACTCAATGTTTAGTGGTAGGACACAAACAAGTTGTTAGGAACAATTCTTCGTAAAATTTGTTTTTTACTTTTATCTTATCTATTTTTCTGTCACCAACGAGTTCCAAAGTGTCCAATTTATCATTTAGAGTATCTCGTCAAGTGTGAAATGATAGACTGATACTAAATTGGCAACTTTTTTGCAAATAATATTTTCGCCAAACGCGTAAGGCATAAATTCTGGAAAAATGTCACTTGTGGTCTTTTTTTATGTTATCTCAATTGTTGCCCCCAGATTGTACCAAAATGCCAAATCAGACATTCAGTTTACCTACTCTGCATCTAGCGTGTCTATTCATGTGTAAAATAATTGTCTGGGACTCAATGTTTAGTGGTAGGACACAAACAAGTTGTAAGGAACAATTCTTCGTAAAATTTGTTTTTCACTTTTATCTTATCTATTTTTCTGTCACCTATGAGCTCCAAAGTGTCCAATTTATCATCTAGAGTATCTCGTCAAGTGTGAAATGATAGACTGAGACTAAATTGGCAACTTTTTTGAAAATATGATTTTGGCCAAACGCGAAAGGCATAAATTCTGGAAAAATGTCACTTGTGGTCATTTTTATGTTATCTCAATTGTTGCCCCCAGATTGTACCAAAATGCCAAATCAGACATTCAGTTTACCTACTCTGCATCTAGCGTGTCTATTCATGTGTAAAATAATTGTCTGGGACTCACTGTTTAGTGGTAGGACACAAACAAGTTGTTAGGAACATTTCTTCGTAAAATTTGTTTTTTTCACTTTATCTTATCTATTTTTCTGTCACCAACGAGCTCCAAAGTGTCCAATTTCTCATCTAGAGTATCTCGTCAAGTGTGAAATGATAGACTGAGACTAAATTGGCAACTTTTTTGCAAATATGATTTTGGCCAAACGCGTAAGGCATAAATTCTGCAAAATTGTCACTTGTGGTCATTTTTATGTTATCTCAATTGTTGCCCCCAGATTGTACAAAAATGCCAAATCAGACATCCAGTTTACCTACTCTTCATCTAGCGTGTCTATTCATGTGTAAAATAATTGTCTGGGACTCAATGTTTAGTGGTAGGACACAAACAAGTTTTTAGGGACATTTCTTCATATTTTTGTTTTTCACTTTTATCTTATCTATTTTTCTGTCACTAATGAGCTCCAAAGTGTCCATTTTCTCATCTAGAGTATCTCGTCAAGTGTGAAATGATAGACTGAGACTAAATTGGCATTTTAAAAAAAAAATATGATTTTGGCCAAACGCGAAAGGCATAAATTCTGGAAAAATGTCACTTGTGGTCATTTTTATGTTATCTCAATTGTTGCCTCCAGATTGTACCAAAATGCCAAATCAGACATTCAGTTTACCTACTCTGCATCTAGCGTGTCTATTCATGTGTAAAATAATTGTCTGGGACTCAATGTTTAGTGGTAGGACACAAACAAGTTGTTAGGAACAATTCTTCGTAAAATTTGTTTTTCACTTTTATCTTATCTATTTTTCTGTCACCAACGAGCTCCAAAGTGTCCAATTTATCATCTAGAGTATCTCGTCAAGTGTGAAATGATAGACTGAGACTAAATTGGCAACTTTTTTGAAAATATGATTTTGGCCAAACGCGAAAAGCATAAATTCTGGAAAAATGTAACTTGTGGTCATTTTTATGTTATCTCAATTGTTGCATCCAGATTGTACCAAAATGCCAAATCAGACATTCAGTTTATCTACTCTGCATCTAGCGTGTCTATTCATGTGTAAAATAATTGTCTGGGACTCAATGTTTAGTGGTAGGACACAAACAAGTTGTTAGGAACAATTCTTCGTAAAATTTGTTTTCACTTTTATTATCTTATCTATTTTTCTGTCACCAACGAGCTCCAAAGTGTCCAATTTATCATCTAGAGTATCTCGTCAAGTGTGAAATGATAGACTGAGACTAAATTGGCAACTTTTTTGCAAATATGATTTTGGGCCAAACGCGTAAGGCATAAATTCTGGAAAAATGTCACTTGTGGTCATTTTTATGTTATCTCAATTGTTGCACCCAGATTGTACAAAAATGCCAAATCAGACATTCAGTTTACCTACTCTGCATCTAGCGTGTCTATTCATGTGTAAAATTATTGTCTGGGACTCAATGTTTAGTGGTAGGACACAAACAAGTTTGTTAGGAACAATTCTTCGTTAAATTTGTTTTTCACTTTTATCTTATTTATTTTTCTGTCACCAACGAGCTCCAAAGTGTCCAATTTATCATCTAGAGTATCTCGTCAAGTGTGAAATGATAGACTGAGACTAAATTTGCAACTTTTTTGCAAATATGATTTTGGCCAAACGCGTAAGGCATAAATTCTGCAAAATTGTCACTTGTGGTCATTTTTATGGTTTATCTCAATTGTTGCCCCCAGATTGTACCAAAAATGCCAAATCAGACATTCAGTTTAACTACTCTGCATCTAGCGTGTCTATTCATGTGTAAAATAATTGTCTGGGACTCACTGTTTAGTGGTAGGACACAAACAAGTTGTTAGGAACAATTCTTCGTAAAATTTGTTTTTCACTTTTATCTTATCTATTTTTCTGTCACCAACGAGCTCCAAAGTGTCCAATTTATCATCTAGAGTATCTCGTCAAGTGTGAAATGATAGACTGAGACTAAATTGGCAACTTTTTGCAAATATGATTTTGGCCAAACGCGAAAGGGCATAAATTCTGGAAAAATTGTCACTTGTGGTCATTTTTATGTTATCTCAATTGTTGCCCCCAGATTGTACCAAAATGCCAAATCAGACATTCAGTTTACCTACTCTGCATCTATCGTGTCTATTCATGTGTAAAATAATTGTCTGGGACTCACTGTTTAGTGGTAGGACACAAACAAGTTGTTAGGAACATTTCTTCGTAAAATTTGTTTTTCACTTTTATCTTATCTATTTTTCTGTCACCCATGAGCTCCAAAGTGTCCAATATATCATCTAGAGTATCTCGTCAAGTGTGAAATGATAGACTGAGACTAAACTGGCAACTTTTTTGCAAATATGATTTTGGCCAAACGCGAAAGGCATAAATTCTGGAAATTGTCACTTGTCGTCATTTTATGTTATCTCAATTGTTGCCCCCAGATTGTACAAAAATGCCAAATCAGACATCCAGTTTACCTACTCTGCATCTAGCGTGTCTATTCATGTGTAAAATAATTGTCTGGGACTCAATGTTTAGTGGTAGGACACAAACAAGTTGTTAGGAACACTTCTTCGAAAAATTTGTTTTTTTACTTATATCTTATCTATTTTTCTGTCACCAACGAGCTCAAAAGTGTCCAATTTATCATCTAGAGTATCTCGTCAAGTGTGAAATGATAGACTGAGACTAAATTGGCAACTTTTTTGCAAATATTATTTTGGCCAAACGCGTAAGGCATAAATTCTGCAAAATTGTCACTTGTGGTCATTTTTATGTTATCTCAATTGTTGCCCCCAGATTGTACCACAATGCCAAATCAGACATTCACTTTACCTACTCTGCATCTAGCGTGTCTATTCATGTGTAAAATAATTGTCTGGGACTCACTTTTTAGTTGTAGGACACAAACAAGTTGTTAGGAACAATTCTTCGTAAAATTTGTTTTTCACTTTTATCTTATCTATTTTTCTGTTACCAACGAGCTCCAAAGTGTCCAATTTATCATCTAGAGTATCTCGTCAAGTGTGAAATGATAGACTGAGACTAAATTGGCAACTTTTTGGAAAATATGATTTTGGCCAAACGCGTAAGTCATAAATTCTGCAAAAATGTCACATGTGGTCATTTTTATGTTATCTCAATTGTTGCATCCAGATTGTACCAAAATGCCAAATCAGACATTCAGTTTACCTACTCTGCATCTAGCGTGTCTATTCATGTGTAAAATAATTGTCTGGGACTCACTGTTTAGTGGTAGGACACAAACAAGTTGTTAGGAACATTTCTTCGTAAAATTGGTTTTTCACTTTTATCTTATCTATTTTTCTGTTACCTACGAGCTCCAAAGTGTCCAATTTATCATCTAGAGTATCTCGTCAAGTGTGAAATGATAGACTGAGACTAAATTGGCAACTTTTTGGAAAATATGATTTTGGCCAAACGCGAAAGGCATACATTCTGGAAAAATGTCACTTGTGGTCATTTTTATGTTATCTCAATTGTTGCCCCCAGATTGTACAAAATGCCAAATCAGACATTCAGTTTACCTACTCTGCATCTAGCGTGTCTATTCATGTGTAAAATAATTGTCTGGGACTCACTGTTTAGTGGTAGGACACAAACAAGTTGTTAGGAACATTTCTTCGTAAAATTTGTTTTTCCACTTTTATCTTATCTATTTTTCTGTCACCTATGAGCTCCAAAGTGTCCAATTTATCATCTAGAGTATCTCGTCAAGTGTGAAATGATAGACTGAGACTAAATTGGCAACTTTTTTGCAAATATTATTTTGGACAAACGCGAAAGGCATAAATTCTGCAAAATGTCTCTTGTGGTCATTTTTATGTTATCTCAATTGTTGCCCCCAGATTGTACCAAAATGCCAAATCAGACATTCAGTTTACCTACTCTGCATCTAGCGTGTCTATTCATGTGTAAAATAATTGTCTGGGACTCACTGTTTAGTGGTAGGACACAAACAAGTTGTTAGGAACAATTCTTCGTAAAATTTGTTTTTTTTACTTTTATCTTATCTATTTTTCTGTCACCTATGAGCTCCAAAGTGTCCAATTTCTCATCTAGAGTATCTCGTCAAGTGTGAAATGATAGACTGAGACTAAATTGGCAACTTTTTTGAAAATATGATTTTGGCCAAACGCGTAAGGCATAAATTCTGCAAAAAAATGTCACTTGTGGTCATTTTTATGTTATCTCAATTGTTGCCCCCAGATTGTACCAAAATGCCAAATCAGACATCCAGTTTAACCTACTCTGCATCTAGCGTGTCTATTCATGTGTAAAATAATTGTCTGGGACTCACTGTTTAGTGGTAGGACACAAACAAGTTGTTAGGAACAATTCTTCGTAAAATTTGTTTTTCACTTTTATCTTATCTTTTTTTCTGTCACCAACGAGCTCCAAAGTGTCCAATTTATCATCTAGAGTATCTCGTCAAGTGTGAAATGATAGACTGAGACTAAATTGGCAACTTTTTTGCAAATATGATTTTGGCCAAACGCGAAAGGCATAAATTCTGGAAAAATGTCACTTGTGGTCATTTTTATGTTATCTCAATTGTTGCCCCCCAGATTGTACCAAAATGCCAAATCAGACATTCAGTTTACCTACTCTGCATCTAGCGTGTCTATTCATGTGTAAAATAATTGTCTGGGACTCACTGTTTAGTGGTAGGACACAAACAAGTTGTTAGGAACATTTCTTCGTAAAATTTGTTTTTTTTTTACTTTTATCTTATCTATTTTTCTGTCACCTATGAGCTCCAAAGTGTCCAATTTATCATCTAGAGTATCTCGTCAAGTGTGAAATGATAGACTGAGACTAAATTGGCAACTTTTTGGAAAATATGATTTTGGCCAAACGCGAAAGGCATAAATTCTGGAAAAATGTCACTTGTGGTCATTTTTATGTTATCTCAATTATTCCCCCCAGATTGAACAAAAAATGCCAAATCAGACATCCAGTTTACATACTCTGCATCTAGCTTGTCTATTCATGTTTAAAATAATTGTCTGGGACTCGATGTTTAGTGGTAGGACACAAACAAGTTGTTAGGAACAATTCTTCGTAAAATTTGTTTTTTTCACTTTTATCTTATCTATTTTTCTGTCACCAACGAGCTCCAAAGTGTCCAATTTATCATCTAGAGTATCTCGTCAAGTGTGAAATGATAGACTGAGACTAAATTGGCAACTTTTTTGCAAATATGATTTTGGCCAAACGCGAAGGCATAAATTCTGCAAAAATTGTCACTTGTGGTCATTTTTATGTTATCTCAATTGTTGCCCCCAGATTGTACAAAAATGCCAAATCAGACATTCAGTTTACATACTCTGCATCTAGCGTGTCTATTCATGTGTAAAATAATTGTCTGGGACTCAATGTTTAGTGGTAGGACACAAACAAGTTGTTAGGAACAATTCTTCGTAAAATTTGTTTTTCACTTTTATCTTATCTATTTTTCTGTCACCAACGAGCTCCAAAGTGTCCAATTTATCATCTAGAGTATCTCGTCAAGTGTGAAATGATAGACTGAGACTAAATTGGCAACTTTTTTGCAAAATATGATTTGGCCAAACGCGTAAGGCATAAATTCTGCAAAATTGTCACTTGTGGTCATTTTTATGTTATCTCAATTGTTGCCCCCAGATTGTACAAAAATGCCAAATCAGACATCCAGTTTACCTACTCTGCATCTAGCGTGTCTATTCATGTGTAAAATAATTGTCTGGGACTCACTGTTTAGTGGTAGGACACAAACAAGTTGTTAGGAACAATTCTTCGTAAAATTTGTTTTCACTTTTATCTTATCTATTTTTCTGTCACCAACGAGCTCCAAAGTGTCCAATTTATCATCTAGAGTATCTCGTCAAGTGTGAAATGATAGACTGAGACTAAATTGGCAACTTTTTTTTGCAAATATTATTTTGGCCAAACGCGAAAGGCATAAATTCTGGAAAAAATTGTCACTTGTGGTCATTTTTATGTTATCTCAATTGTTGCCCCCAGATTGTACCAAAATGCCAAATCAGACATCCAGTTTAACTACTCTGCATCTAGCGTGTCTATTCATGTGTAAAATAATTGTCTGGGACTCACTGTTTAATGGTAGGACACAAAACAAGTTGTTAGGAACATTTCTTCGTAAAATTTGTTTTTTCACTTTTATCTTATCTATTTTTTCTGTCACCAATGAGCTCCAAAGTGTCCAATTTATCATCTAGAGTATCTCGTCAAGTGTGAAATGATAGACTGAGACTAAATTGGCAACTTTTTTGCAAAATATTATTTTGGCCAAACGCGTAAAGGCATAAATTCTGCAAAAATGTCACTTGTGGTCATTTTCATGTTATCTCAATTGTTGCCCCCAGATTGTACAATAATGCCAAATCAGACTTTCAGTTTACCTACTCTGCATCTAGCGTGTCTATTCATGTGTAAAATAATTGTCTGGGACTCAATGTTTAGTGGTAGGACACAAACAAGTTCTTAGGAACAATTCTTCGGAAAATTTGTTTTTTTACTTTTATCTTATCTAGTTTTCTGTCACCAACGAGCTCCAAAGTATCCAATTTCTCATCTAGAGTATCTCGTCAAGTGTGAAATGATAGACTGAGACTAAATTGGCAACTATTTTGCAAATATTTTTTGGCCAAACGCGAAAGGCATAAATTCTGGAAAAATGTCACTTGTGGTCATTTTTATGATATCTCAATTGTTGCTGCCAGATTGTACAAAAATGCCAAATCAGACATTCAGTTTACCTACTCTGCATCTAGCGTGTCTATTCATGTGTAAAATAATTGTCTGGGACTCAATGTTTAGTGGTAGGACACAAACAAGTTGTTAGGAACAATTCTTCGTAAAATTTGTTTTTCACTTTTATCTTATCTATTTTTCTGTCACCTAACGAGCTCCAAAGTGTCCAATTTATCATCTAGAGTATCTCGTCAAGTGTGAAATGATAGACTGAGACTAAATTGGCAACTTTTTTGAAAATATGATTTTGGCCAAACGCGAAAGGCATAAATTCTGGAAAAATGTCACTTGTGGTCATTTTTATGTTATCTCAATTGTTGCCCCCAGATTGTACCAAAAATGCCAAATCAGACATCCAGTTTAACTACTCTGCATCTAGCGTGTCTATTCATGTGTAAAATAATTGTCTGGGACTCACTGTTTAGTGGTAGGACACAAACAAGTTGTTAGGAACAATTCTTCGTAAAATTTGTTTTTTACTTTTATCTTATCTATTTTTCTGTCACCAACGAGCTCCAAAGTGTCCAATTTATCATCTAGAGTATCTCGTCAAGTGTGAAATGATAGACTGAGACTAAATTGGCAACTTTTTTGCAAATATGATTTTGGCCAAACGCGTAAGGCATAAATTCTGCAAAATTGTCACTTGTGGTCATTTTATGTTATCTCAATTGTTGCCCCCAGATTGTACAAAAATGCCAATCAGACATTCCAGTTCACCTACTCTGCATCTAGCGTGTCTATTCATGTGTAAAATAATTGTCTGGGACTCACTGTTTAGTGGTAGGACACAAACAAGTTGTTAGGAACAATTCTTCGTAAAATTTGTTTTTCACTTTTATCTTATCTATTTTTCTGTCACCATGAGCTCCAAAGTGTCCAATTTATCATCTAGAGTATCTCGTCAAGTGTGAAATGATAGACTGAGACTAAATTGGCAACTTTTTTGCAAATATGATTTTGGCCAAACGCGAAAGGCATAAATTCTGGCAAAAAAATGTCACTTGTGGTCATTTTTATGTTATCTCAATTGTTGCCCCCAGATTGTACAAAAATGCCAAATCAGACATCCAGTTTAACTACTCTGCATCTAGCGTGTCTATTCATGTGTAAAATAATTGTCTGGGACTCAATGTTTAGTGGTAGGACACAAACAAGTTGTTAGGAACATTTCTTCGTAAAATTTGTTTTTTCACTTTTATCTTATCTATTTTTCTGTCACCAATGAGCTCCAAAGTGTCCAATTTATCATCTAGAGTATCTCGTCAAGTGTGAAATGATAGACTGAGACTAAATTGGCAACTTTTTTGAAAATATGATTTTGGCCAAACGCGTAAGGCATAAATTCTGCAAAAATGTCACTTGTGGTCATTTTTTATGTTATCTCAATTGTTGCCCCAGATTGTACAAAAATGCCAAATCAGACATCCAGTTTAAACTACTCTGCATCTAGCGTGTCTATTCATGTGTAAAATAATTGTCTGGGACTCACTGTTTAGTGGTAGGACACAAACAAGTTGTTAGGAACATTTCTTCGTAAAATTTGTTTTTCACTTTTATTTTATCTATTTTTCTGTCACCTATGAGCTCCAAAGTGTCAAATTTAGCATCTAGAGTATCTCGTCAAGTGTGAAATGATAGACTGAGACTAAATTGGCAACTGTTTTGCAAAATATTATTTTGGCCAAACGCGAAATGCATAAATTCTGGAAAAATGTCACATATGGTCATTTTTATGTTATCTCAATTGTTGCCCCCAGATTGTACCAAAATGCCTAATCAGACATTCAGTTTACCTACTCTGCATCTAGCGTGTCTATTCATGTGTAAAATAATTGTCTGGGACTCAATGTTTAGTGGTAGGACACAAAACAAGTTGTTAGGAACATTTCTTCGTAACATTTGTTTTTTCACTTTTATCTTATCTATTTTTCTGTCACCAACGAACTCCAAAGTGTCCAATTTATCATTTAGAGTATCTCGTCAAGTGTGAAATGATAGACTGAGACTAAATTGGCAACTTGTTTGCAAATATGATTTTGGCCAAACGCGTAAGGCATAAATTCTGGAAAAATGTCACTTGTGATCATTTTTATGTTATCTCAATTGTTGCCCCCAGATTGTATAAAAATGCCAAATCAGACATCCAGTTTACCTACTCTGCATCTAGCGTGTCTATTCATGTGTAAAATAATTGTCTGGGACTCAATGTTTAGTGGTAGGACACAAACAAGTTGTTAGGAACAATTCTTCGTAAAATTTGTTTTTCACTTTAATCTTTTCTTTTTTTCTGTCACCAACGAGCTCCAAAGTGTCCACTTTATCATCTAGAGTATCTCGTCAAGTGTGAAATGATGGACTGAGACTAAATTGGCAACTTTTTTGCAAATATGATTTTTGCCAAACGCGAAAGGCATAAATTCTGGAAAAATGTCACTTGTGGTCATTTGTATGTTATCTCAATTGTTGCCCCCAGATTGTACCAAAATGCCAAATCAGACATTTAAATTGACTGAGACTAAAAATTTTTACAACTTTTTGGAATATGATTTTTGGCCAAACGCGAAAGGCAAGTATCTCGTCAGTGGAAAAATGTCACTTGTGATCATTTTTATGTTATCTCAATTGTTGCCCCCAGATTGTACAAAAATGCCAAATCAGACATTCAGTTTACCTACTCTGCATCTAGCGTGTCTATTCATGTGTAAAATTGGCAAATAATTGTCTGGGACTCAATGTTTTAGTGGTAGGACACAAACAAGTGTTAGGACATTTCTTCGTAAAATTTGTTTTTCACTTTTATCTTATCTATTTTTTCTGTCACCAACGAGCTCCAAAGTGTCCAATTTATCATCTAGAGTATCTCGTCAAGTGTAAAATGATAGACTGAGACTAAATTGGCAACTTTTTGAAAATATTGATTTTGGCCAAACGCGTAAGGCATAAATTCTGAAAAAATGTCACTTGTGGTCATTTTTATGTTATCTCAATTGTTGCCCCAGATTGTACAAAAATGCCAAATCAGACATCCAGTTTAAACTACTCTGCATCTAGCGTGTCTATTCATGTGTAAAATAATTGTCTGGGACTCAATGTTTAGTGGTAGGACACAAACAAGTTGTTAGGAACATTTCTTCGTAAAATTTGTTTTTTCACTTTTATCTTAATCTATTTTTCTGTCACCTATGAGCTCCAAAGTGTCCAATTTCTCATCTAGAGTATCTCGTCAAGTGTGGAAATGATAGACTGAGACTAAATTGGCAACTTTTTGGAAAATATTATTTGGCCAAACGCGAAAGGCATAAATTCTGCAAAATGTCACTTGTGGTCATTTTTATGTTATCTCAATTGTTGCCCCAGATTGTACCAAAATGCCAAATCAGACATTCAGTTTAAAACTACTCTGCATCTAGCGTGTCTATTCATGTGTAAAATAATTGTCTGGGACTCACTGTTTAGTGGTAGGACACAAACAAGTTGTTAGGAACAATTCTTCGTAAAATTTGTTTTTCACTTTATATCTTATCTATTTTTCTGTCACCAACGAGCTCCAAAGTGTCCAATTTATCATATAGCTAGAGTATCTCGTCAAGTGTGAAATGATAGACTGAGACTAAATTGCAACTTTTTTGAAAATATTATTTTGGCCAAACGCGTAAGGCATAAATTTCTGGAAAATTGTCACTTGTGGTCATTTTTATGTTATCTCAATTGTTGCCCCAGATTGTACCAAAATGCCAAATCAGACATTCAGTTTACCTACTCTGCATCTAGCGTGTCTATTCATGTGGTAAAATAATTTCGAGGACTCTGGGACTCAATGTTTAGTGGTAGGACACAAACACGGTGTTAGGAACATTTCTTCGTAAAATTTGTTTTCACTTTTATCTTATCTATTTTTCTGTAACCAACGAGCTCCAAAGTGTCC
>CAJHNH020006429.1:0-12505 GCA_905116865.2 Candidula unifasciata | reverse complement strand
ACCCTTGTTGGGTTGACCTTCCTTTACTCCAGTTAAAATCACCATCAGCATGTGCCGTACCAGTGAGAGTGGGCTGCCTTGGTTAGTGGATAAAGGACATCCTGTGTGTACGTGTGAAGGACTGACATTTATAAACTAAGCCCCTAGATACTTGGCAAGTGTTCGGTACATCCCTTGACCGCAAGAGTCAGGTTGTACTTATTCCTTAACAAGTCTGATCCACAATGTTCTTAGGGAGCCGCATTAATGTAGCGGCTAGACGCTGGCCTGCGGATCCGAAGGTCGTGGGTTTATGTCCTGACGGAGCCGGACTTTAAAAAAAGAAAAGATTTTGGCTCCATGGTCGACCCTGGTCTTAAATGGGTACAGGTAAAGTCGTGGGAAGTAAAGGCGGCTAGCGTTGAACACATTACCCACCGAGTGCCGATTGATCTATAAAATATAAGTCTGGTCCTGTGTGACCAATAGGAGGCGTACAAAGAGGTCCTTCACGTTGAGGCCAGCTTTCACAATGCACAGGACTCCCAGGTCTCTTATTTCCCCTATATATATAAATATATATATAGGTCGGTGTGGATGCACTGTAAAACAACTTGGGCCGACTGCATATTGACCACATCACCAGTCGACTGCGTATTGACTACATCACCTGTCGACTGCATATTGACCACATCACCTGTCGACTGCATATTGACTACATCACCAGTCCACTGCATATTAACCACATCACCTGTCGACTGCATATTGACCACATCACCAGTCGACTGCATATTGACCACATCACCTGTCGACTGCATATTGACTACATCACTAGTCGACTGCATATTGACTACATCACCAGTCGACTGCATATTGACTACATCACCAGTGGACTGCATATTGACTACATCACCTGTCGACTGCATATTGACCACATCACCTGTCGACTGCATATTGACTACATCACCAGTCCACTGCATATTAACCACATTAACTGTCGACTGCATATTGACCACATCACCTGTCCACTGCATATTGACCACATCACCTGTCCACTGCATATTGACCACATCACCTGTCCACTGCATATTGACCACATCACCTGTCGACTGCATATTGACCACATCACCAGTCGACTGCATATTGACCACATCACCAGTTGACTGCATATTGACCACATCACCAGTCGACTGCATATTGACCACATCACCTGTCGACTGCATATTGACCACATCACCTGTCGACAGCATATTGACCACATCACCTGTCGACTGCTAAGTAGTCCATGCAATATTAGGCTAGCACTATATGCTCGAGGCGCAATATCGCGGCAAATGATTCTTCACAATACTTTACTATAAATAGGCAGCTGATAAATGGGCTGTTCGTACCAACTTTGTGCTCCCAGTGCCAGACATGGATTGTCCTAGAGAAACATGAACGCAAAATTACATCTGATATGAGATGTAAAAAAAAAAGAAAGAAGAGACAGTCAGCAATAAAGAACTAAAAGAAATAGTAGACTCAATAATAGTGAATTATTTCATAGCACATCAAATAATCAAATGGTTCGGTCATGTGGTCATAACAGAACAAAATCAGTCAGCACCTAGAGCGAACTACTACTAGTAGGCCACAAGACAAGAAGCCGACCAAGAGAGACGCGTAAAAAAGAAACACTAGAAAAACACAATACGGCATTAATACACAAGCAACGCAGCTAGCAAAAGGCAAGAAACTGCCTAAAACTTCTCTCTGCGGCGCTTTGCGGCGTAAGCAATAGGACAAAAGAAGAAAACTGTTCATCCTCCTACTGTGGATCTCGGGGTCCCATTTTGGTTGAAGAAAGAATAGATCCTCTGCATCATTAACAAGCATGTAGTAAAAGTCAAACAGTTGTGAGTATTGCCTTTGAAGTCGGGGTACATCTGCTGGAGAGACGAGGAACCAATGGTCTCCGCACCGGTAGGTTAGATCTGTTAAACGGATGGGCACTGAATAATCAATGTTGTGAAAGAAGACCAAAGTCCAGAAGTTGAGGAACAAACAAAAATTTCCACTGGAGTTTACAGCCGGTGAACGATAAGAAGAATAAGACCGCATAACCTTATGTGTAAATATGTGATGCAGAATGTCAAAATTCGTCAAATATTCTGGAATCTGCACTGAGATGCACCGAGAGATTCAGTCCTTGTGCAGTAAAACTCGGAACGATAGAGAAAGTGTGTGGAGCAGTAAAATATATGAATACATACTTGAAAACATACGTTCAAACAAGGGATACTTGTTAGACGATACCATTTGATATACGATACCCTGTGCAAACATTATACTGACTCCAAGATTAAGCTCTGATAAAACAAGTAGTATTTCCTGTCGCAACTTCCGGTGTTTATGCACAACAGCTTGAAATCTTGATGTTTGCTTCTATGTACTTAATAAAATTATACTTTTGGGTGTAAAGATTGAATTGTCTGGTGGTCAGGACGACCGAATCTGGTGGCAGGTACCACCAGTTCTAAAATCGGCTGCCGTACTTTTCCAACACATGGTTATAAAGTATATATGATGTGTTTCAAAAATCGTGCCCTCACAGTTTATTACAAATCTCGAAAACTGTACGTATCAACACAAATTTTACATGTGGCCTTAGACTGTCCACGTCCTTATGATTTTATAATTGACAGTTGCATAGTTGCTGCTGTTTTCTTAAAGCGGCGAATTTCTTAGATCTTTGATTAATAATTTGTGTACCCCTAAAATACACAGTTATTGATATAAGCGTGGAGATTGTTTGAAATCAGTTAACATGTGTAGCGATGCGTGGTGGTTATTTTGATGGTCGATCCCACCTACAGTGCAAAATTGTGCTCATCTTACTCACGGGAAGGCTAATAATGGAGATGACCCACCTGATGATGAAACACCTATAAAACGCTTGCAATTTAAAGTTTTGACTGTTCGCTTTCAATTGGTTTCTGTTTGTTCATATGCCACAAATAAGGCAAACTAAAAACTTGATGTTTGTTTGCATTTACAAAACAATTCCTATAAGGACATGATTATTAACAGGCTGCATGCCAAATTTCAACAACTTAACACTGAACGGTCACTGAGTTACACATTTTTAAAGTTCAACACGACTTGTGGTATAGACTATAATTGCGCTTTTCGATTGAGACAGGGAAACGGCTATGAGTACAGGTGTTAGTTCTTAAGCTGTGCATTAGCCCCTGGGCTGTGGCTCGATTTCTATGAGCTTCTGAAAAGTGTTACATCCTGATAAAACTGTGAATTGACGCAGATTATGATATGTTGAGTTATCCAGTCTCCGGAAGTTTTGTATAATGACACTTCTGCATTCCAGACTGAAGAGTGAGTGAGTGGCGTTTAAACCCCACCAGAATAGCACAACGAGCCATAAACACTCGGTGACACAAAGTGTCCCTATGCGGATGAGAATCCCCTAGGTACAAATGCACGAAACCCTGTTTAACCGTTAGATTATGATAGGGCCCCCGACAACAGCTGGGTTGGAGCTTTACAATAACTAAAACTTGCGTCCTTTATTGATGCGAGGTTTTCCAAACTGATACCTTGCTCATAATCATATTTTATGAAAGTAAAAAAAAAAAATTGTTATCTGTGGAAGTCTTAAATGAGAGCCAGCATTACCGGACTGCACGCTACTTGGTAACCGTCAGTTGCCTAAAATATCTGTGTCATAAAGTCTAGCGGGGTATCAAGGATCTGCTGCTTTTTTACACTAACGAGAATATTGTCTCTTTGAACTGCTGGGTGTCAGTTCTCGCAATGAAATTCTGGAGAGGAATTATTAGGAAGAAAAGATGATTTGAAGGATCTGATGCACAGTGGTAGAAGAAAAGAAGATTTGAAGGATCTGATTGACAGTGGTAGAAGAAAAGATGATTTAAAGGATCTGATGTACAGTGGTAGAAAAAAAGATGATTTGTAGGATCTGATGGACAGTGGTTGAAGAAAAGATGGTTTGAAGGATCTGATGGACAGTGGCAGAAGACAAGATGATTTGAAGGATCTGATGCACAGTGGTAGAAGAAAAGATGATTTGAAGGATCTGATGGACAGTGGCAGAAGACAAGATGATTTGAAGGATCTGATGCACAGTGGTAGAAGAAAAGATGATTTGAAGGATCTGATGCACAGTGGTAGAAGAAAAGATGATTTGAAGGTTCTGATGTACAGTGGTAGAAGAAAAGATGATTTGAAGGTTCTGATGTACAGTGGTAGAAGAAAAGATGATTTGAAGGATCTGATGCACAATGGTCCAAGAAAAGATGATTTGAAGGATCTGATGCACGGTAGTAGAAGAACCCCCCTCCCCCTCCAACCTCCCAACAACAACAAAACCCTGTTTTTCTTCAGGATTGCACTCTGTAATAAAAACGTCTGCAGGATGAGGAACGAAGAAGTAAAAATCCGTTCAACCGTATAGCCATATAAAACTAGTAAATGTTAGTTGTGTGGAAATAACAGGACGTTACAGAACCAACCCCAGCATATTTGGGCTGTTTGTGATTTCACTAGACTATTTACATTTTTGCTAGTTTGCTTTTGTTGTCTAAATGGTTACTTTCGAATGTCACGGTCGAAACCAATACTGGGCGGTTTGCTGATAAATCACCGGCAGCAGTGTTCGAATCCGGTACATTGGAATTACGAACCGCGTTTGTAACGCCAACGACTAAGCCACGGACTCAATGGCCGATGTGACCCACATTACGGCGGCTTTACTTACTTCTCGGAACCTTTCTTGGTACCTGTTTCTGGTTGGGTCATCCTACCAGACAATATCATTTATAAACCTTTTCGTCTGCGTTTGCTCTGACAAGAGCAGGCCGGCACCTTGTATAGTGGTTTACAGCTAGGCTTCGCTAATTGCACCTTACGGTCTTGCACATTTTTAAAAAATTTTAACGAACCGCCAGCATGACACGGACTAAACGTACAAGGAAAGAGTATGGAAATTGAAGACGGAATGGTTGATATTTAACACATCACTCAGTCAGTGACGATTAATCTAAGTTTTAAAAAAAGTAAGTAAGTATCCCTTTTCACGCGCTTAGGCGCATCGGGCATATGGGAAGAGCACCCATATTTTTACAGACCAATCGGCACCAAGTGGGTAATGTGGTCAGCATTACGCCGGCCGTCTTTACTTCCCGAGAACCCCTGGTACCCATTTTAGGCTGGGTCGACCTGTGAACGCCCTATACCATGATCAAAATACACGCAGCCAGGAGTAGGTTTCAATTACGGTACGTTGGAATTACCAGTCAGACTCGCAATGCCTAAGCAACGGACACTGCGAATAATCTAAGGGTGTCTCATAAATTTTCCTACAAAGAAGAAAACATTTCGATACATGTCCGCCACTGCTAACTAGCAGGTATAAGCACGGCTTGAGCAGTGTTGTCACTTTCCTTTGGCAAAAAAAATCCAAAACAGAGTCCAAAAAATATCTAAAAACATCTACATTTGCGTAGGAAAGCATCTAGAAAAACATCCAAATGGAAAGTCACAAATTACACAGCAATTGATATATGACTTACCCTAAAGAATTATGTCCTCATCTTTACTGAAGTCTGCCTTACAAGATCCACAGGATAAACTTAGCTTGGATGATGAAGTTGAAACTTCAGATCCAAAATGACTCTGGTATGCTTTAGCTGTGTTAATTTCTTTTTATACCCACTAAGGGAGCTGATAAGTGGAACAGCCTTTTCCTACTCTTATCAGGCCGAATTTTATTGAGAAGATAGCATTTAGGAGGTCAAATTTCATCCTGTTTCTTATGTTAGATTTGATAAATTCATGCCAAATGAAAAACGTCTAGAAAGACATCTACCATATAAACGTCAAAAACGCCATCTAAATGCAAGGAAAACATCTAAATCTGAATGTAAAACATCCAAAGTGGCAACACTGGGCTGGAGTGATGCTTATAAAGGCGATGGTGACATGTTTATTTTTCTTATATATGGAAACTTACAGGAGATATCAAAGAGCGAGATAATACGTAATGTGGGGGGGGGGGGGTGGGGAGGCGGTGATCTATCTAAAAGGTGTATGTAGAGATCGACTGATTGTAACTTGTGTCATCTCTTCTTGTCTCTCCAACACCCTGAGCTTGTAAATTGTTAACTTTTATGAGTCAGTATTGTTAACAACCCTATGAGATCAATGTCAGCATGGACACTATTCTCAGAAAACAGAAGGAAAATGGTCACGACAGAAATGAAATGTTTAAGTACTATGCTAGGTGTAACGAGAAAAGATCAACTTAGCAGCGATTATAACAGGAGGAGAGTCGGCACAAAACCAATACTTAACTTATTAGATAGACAAATCAAATGGTTCGACCACGTTACAAGACTGGCATCAGATAGGGCACCACATAGAGCAATATTATACAGATGCAACGGAAACAGATCCAGAGATCGACCACGCAGAAGATGGACTGCATAAATATCAGACACTGAAAAATACTTTATACAAAGCGAACAGAAAGGCCCATGCCGCGAGGCATTCCAGCAGTAGAGAGAAGAAGAAGAAGAAGAAGAAGAAGAAGAAGAAGAAGAAGAAGAAAGAAGAAGAAGAAGAAGAAGAAGAAGAAGAAGAAGAAGATATGAGTGTTGCTAGATAGCTCCTTGTTGTAACAATCAAACAGTGTCAACTCTGCAGTTCATCGTCCGATGGCAACAGGAACAATCTGCCTCACAACATTTCACAGTTGAAGTAATCCAAAGGCGTTCATAGTTCTGTCACTAATTTCTTTAATACCTGATTACACTGTCAGATGTTCATAAATAAAACTGAAATTTCTTCTTCTTCTTTTTCACCTTCACCAACTGTAAATTCCAGTGGAAAGTTCTGGGTGTTCGTCTACCGCCAGACTTTAGTCTTGTTCCAGAACTATAGTGGTGTATGCACATCCGTTTTACACATCTAGATTATATATATATATATATACATATATATATATATATATATATATATATATATATATATATATATATATATATATATATATATCTCTTGGTTCTTTGCGTCTCACTCGCATGTACTCCGATTTCAAAGGATTTCCCAAAAATGTCGACTCCTTCGACATGCCTGTTGAGTAGGTAGTCAGTCTAATCTTGTTTCGACCACAATGGGAGCACTGAACCCACTTGGGGACAGCTAAAACAACTTCTATTTGTACTTAATAACTAATATTACTCAGTCCTTAGGAAAGAGAATAGGGGATTTTGAGCTGAAATGCTATATAAAGATTATCAGAATATCTTGGACAAAGAAGAGGGAAAATGCTGACATTTTACAAGATCTGAACATCAAGGAAGACTGGCTAATAAACAGCATCCGGCCTCGAAAGCTGCAATATTTTGGTCATATCAATCGCCACAACAGATTGGAAAAAAAATATAGCAGAAGGCATGGTACAAGGAAGGAGGGGCAGGGGCCAACCAACACGAAGATGGGCACAGGATATAAGTGACTCCTTGAGTGTGAAAGTACATGAGGCGGGAGAGCTGGCGAGAGACCTAGTTTCTTTCAGGCAGACCGCGATGAGAGCGACGTTCTGCAAAGGACCTGCTACATGACGATGATGAACTACTATTACTACTATCGGTTGGATTACCACTTATGTGGCATTAGCCATAGACTGTCATCTTTCTCCGTGCTTCGTTTCCAGCTGCCTATTGCTCCCTGCTTTCACCGGTGTGAAACTGCGCACTGTGCCAATTTCCCACACCCAGTTCTTAGGCTTTGTGTGTGTGTGTGTGTGTGCATTAATAATGAATTCTACGTCTGGCATGTGCCATGACACAATACCATATACAACAGATATTGGACCAGAATAATATATATGCAAAAACGTCAGGATGTTAAAAAAAATATTTTTCACTTACTTTGTTTCCACTTCGTATGTCGAGTTTTTCTGATGTTATTTTTCCATCGTCTTTTTGATCTATTCCGTGCGGCACGGCCTACTCCTCTTTAGGTTTATGATAGGTAGGATGTCACAATACTTTCTCTCTAAGTGGCCAAACCATTTAATCGTTGCCAATAATCAGTTAACCGACTTGGGGTTTCTCGGGTAAGAGGAACGACCATGATGTCCTGTGCAGACACTACCCCATCACACATCTCTCTGTTAGTGAGTGACGTTCAAATCCACCAGGACTGCACAACAAGCGTCTAACATCCGGTGACACAAAGTGACAACATTCGGATGAGAATCCCCTAGGCTCAAGTCCCCAAAACCCCGTTCATAATTTAGTTGATTAAGGCCCCCGACGTCAGCCGGGGTGGTGTAGATAACGATACATTGTGCCCCATTAATGAACAGTGATCCTTCTATCTCTCTGCAACTAGTAAAAAGTAAAGCCTTTTTCCGCGCCATAAGGCACATGGGGCTAGACCTATATTTTATAGACAAATCGGCACTTGGAGTGTGATGTGGTCAGCATCACGCCGGTCGCCTTTACTTCCCAGAACTCTCTGTAACTAGAAGTAAACTTGAATACTAGACTCTGAGTGTCATCATCATCATCATCATCTTGTGCCCTGCCAACCGGCGTGGGGCCTCATGCGTCTCCACAGATCACGCTCCCTGGTTGCCTGGAACAGCTCTCTTAATGATATCCTTCCATGCCATCGTGTCAGCCCATCCAGCATAATCTCTTTTGGTCTGCCTCTCCCCCATTTCCCACTGATCTTTCCAGGTGTCACGATGTTATGCAACGTTTCTCTTCTGATTATGTGGCCAAAGAACAGTGTTTGTCTCTTTCTTATTGTCTAAGCGTCATCTACCAAAATTTCAGAATAAAAAAAAAAAATTTCCTTTCAACAGACTATTTATAACTCGTATGGATTATGAGTGTTATTCACGCCTTCATATTCTGGCCGATATAACAGAGTTCGTGCACTGAGTCGAGACTCTCCTAGCGTGATCTCCACGATGAGATTGGAAACACTAATGAATAGATTCATACTGCGATGAACATGGTTCTTGCATCCAATCAATACATGCTACTGTCACAAATGAACTGAGTTGTCAGAAATGAACTGTTGTGAGCATAATCGCCGACATAGGAGGGCTCAGACCCCTCGAGGTCCCTTACACACCATAAACAAGATTTTAGGGGGAGGAAGTGGCGGGGAGCTCAGCTTGAAAAAGTTGTAAGGTCGCTGAACGGCCTTTGTAACCAATGATAGAAATGCTCTTTAGAAGTAACTGTTATACATGTAATATAATTTGAAATACATTATTTTATTTATTTGGTGCTTGGCACGTGATTATTATTATGCTCTTAAACAAGGGTTAGGTTCAATGAGACCCCTTCCTTGTCTAGAAAGTTTGTGAGGCAGGGAAAGAAATGGGGGGGCTGAAGGTCTCTACCCCCCCCCCCCCCGACCTTTCCTTGTTTTCTCATAGTGTCAGAGCACCTTATTGTGGGTATTGCGTCAGACAAACGAGCCTACCCGGTGCAGTACATCTCCAGAAGGTAGGTAGGCGTTTTGTTTTAAAACAAAATCGTCGCATTCAACCAGCATCACCAAAGAATGAGCTTGGGGTGACTAGGTTATGTAAATGGCTATTAGCATTGCACGTCACCAAAAGCTATGCAGAGGACACCTGCAGTGTTGTTGCGATCGAAAGAGACAGACCGAAATACTATCACGATCTGCAACGAAGTCGTCTGCTGGCGAGCCAATAGGCGACCCGGTCGCTGATACATCTTTAGAAAACAACACATGTTTTTTTTTTAAATACACGTCTGTTTTTATTTATGAGCTAATCTCGTATTCGATATTTTATTGTTACACTGTCTTCACAACAAGTGTTGACTATAGTGGATGTTTAATCTACTGCTGTCTTTAGTGAACTATTACGGGCTGAGAATCGTATCTCCTTTACGATGTTACTCTGGTACCACTGTCCGATATCAGAGAGCAAGGTCTTTTGCTTAACCACCACATGCGGAAGTTGAACTCTGCTTGGGGATTCTCTTACCTCTAAGCAGCAGAGTCGCATAGCACATGTATTTGATAATACGTTTCTTGCTGCGGTAGTTCTCACATTGGGAGTTATGCCGGTTCTTGGGGGCTGCGAAAAGACTGAATATCTAGATAGCTGCAGTCAGATTATTTGTGTATATTGCTAGAGAGAGAGAGAGAGAGAGAGAGAGAGAGAGAGAGAGAGAGAGAGAGAGAGAGAGAGAGAGAGAGAGAGAGAGAGAGAGAAGATTAAAGCCAAGTGGGTCGACTTCATTGCAGCTGGTTGTTTTTCATATGGCTCGGTCTCTCTCCTCAGAACGGCTAGCGGCCTGTCGAGGGCGTCGGAGAAAGCACGAATTCCGTAGCTCCGGCAGTGATATACAGAGATCTCCGTAAAAATTGCACTCGTGAACTGAATTTCGCTGCCGTGAAACGAACCAGCGACACCCAGAGCATGAGGCAGACTGCTTGACCACTTCGCCATGGAGGCCCACCAAACCGACACTCTGAAGTAGTTTATTGAGATGTTGGCTCGCAATTGTATAGGTGGTATTCCTCAGCTCCAGTAAACACCTAACATACTTCAGGGGTGAGGAGACTCAAATTATAGCACTAGTTAATCAATCATTATTCCTAGGCACAACTTGGTCTGACTTCCCCACTATTTATAAGCCCCCAGACTAGATGGGAATCCTGTACTAGACAAAATAACACAGTACAAAATATAACATAACACTACCACACTCACTCCAGCTAACCTAAAAAAAATGTGAAAGATTGGATACTAACCACTAAATTCAAAATAACATTACTATATGTATTCAGTACAACACTAGTAAGGACATAAAGGAAAGAATTCAGCAAGACTTAAAGTAATATCTTTGTTGATCGAAGAACTTCCTAATCGAGACTGACTCCTGGTTCGCCAGTAGCAACAGCAAATATCATCACTGCAAAACTGATGGACTACGGACCAAGATGGCCAGGTACTCAGTATTATGGGTGACCGCAATCTCTAGTACAGCTATTTATCAGTTAAGGAGGGCAGCATGTTTCCAATGTTGACAGCGTGGGTGGATGGAGTCCTGACAGTCTTAGATATTTTACTAAAGTCGAATATTAGTGCTGACAGCACTTAATGTTAATAATGCACACAAGGGAGAGGGTTCCCTTTTGTACAATAAAGTTCATTGAAGTACATTCTACTATCCAGCATTCACAAACAAAGCTACTGGGTTGCGGACACCAGCTGATGGTGATCATCCAGGAACAGCTGACAGGCGATCAGTCTCATGCAGACCCGACCACTGAAGCATAGGTATGAGTAGGGTGCTCACTGAGGCTTTAACTCAATGCGTGCTATTTACTGGATACACTGGAGGGACTTTTGAACAATGTTTGTTGATTTGGCTTCCAGACAGGTTAGTGCCATCCCATGCTCTATGGAGTTTCTCAGGTGAATCGGTTAATTTCAAAAGGAGGTATAACAGATAGACAAGCAAGGCAATAAGCCGTCTGCTAGCTCATGAAAACCGTGTTAAGAACGAGGCGGTCAGCTCAAATTCCCGAAACCTCAGAAGCGGGAACATATTCTTCCGCCAAGGAATGTGACTGCAAAAGACGTAAAATCACTTACCTAAGAGTGAATGTAATTAACTTCCAAAAGATTTAGGTACGAACTGAGTACTTTCAAATGGCTCTCACTTTTATAGTCTGTGGCTTAGGCGATGCGAACGACAGCTGAAGTAAGACCACAAAGAGCCGTGACGTCGATTTTGATAACATAACATCACTGAACGTAACATCACAAATAGCTGTGACGTCAATTGTGATATCATCAATGAGCATAATACAACCGTAAAACAATAGAAACAATTGTGAAGTCTATTTTGATAACATTACGTCACTGAAAGTAAAACCACAAACTGCCATGACGTCGATTGTGATAACATAACATCACTGAATGTAAAAACACAAACAGCCGGAACATCAATTTTTATTTCATCACTGAACGTAAAAACACAAACAGCCAAGAGACGAAAACATTAATACAATCTAGTATCCAAGAAAGGTGGCTGGATACCCACACCAGATTTTCTCCCAAGACTCACTTCATCGCCTCTCTTGAGAGGGACAGTGTAATATATTCAGACTAAGGACTGGACACAACAGATTTCGTCAACATAAGTTCACATTTTTCGGTGTAGGAAATACGGAGACGTGTCCCTGCAGCGTGGCAACCGAAAATGCTGAGCATGTGCTCCAACACTGTCACCTGTATGCTGACAACAGAGACGCAATCGGGTCTGTTCCAACCACAATGAAGACAAAACTGTTTGGTAACCGAGAGGATATAGATTGCCGATAGCTGTAATAACGCTACCTGCCTCTGATATAAGTTTCGACAGAAGGATCGAAGAAGAAGAAGAAGACTGAACGTTAAAAAAGTAAAACAGTCAACAAAATACTGAGATTCGTTTGG
>CAJHNH020006428.1:5000-12514 GCA_905116865.2 Candidula unifasciata | reverse complement strand
AAAGCAGAAAACCCATTTTTTTGGGAAAAACAGTTTTCGATAAACTTTGGACCCTCAAAACTAAAGGGGGGAATGGAGATAAGAAGCAACAACATATAAATCTGTTTAACACCATTGATCACGGCATCGTGAGAGCTACACACAAAAAAATTTAGGGCTTTTGAAAGAATTCAAGAAGAAAAGAAAAAAAACGCATAACCGGAGGGGAAATAGGCCAGACTGAGGCAGAAAAAAAATAAGTTCGAGAATAAGTTCAGCAGGACCGCAAAACAACTTGTTGTCACAAATTGTGAAGATAAGCCAGCCAGAGAGATGAAGGAGACGAGTGATATCTGCAGCAGTAAACCCCAAGGGCTTAGAATGCTAAGAAGAAAATGACTATTCTGTTCTACTTTCTGTGAAGTAAAAGTACAGGTACACTTGACAATATAAATGGTGTTTTTTTTTAGAAACATTTTATACACTATACACTATTCGTATTCGGCCGAATAGTTGGACCCGGTACTAGCTATGGGCGACCGGTGGCGACCTTAAACGCACAATCCTATTTGTGACCCAGATGGGACCCAATGTTTAGCATGACTGATGTCGAACGCAGAAGAAGAAGAAGAAGATGAAGAAGAACTATTCGGTATAGCCCTGATTTATAGGAAGATATCCGACAATGTTTTTCTTAGTCATATGTCTAAGCCAATGATTTTTTCCCCCATCATGTTATATTTTCTTAGTACTTTCTTAGCATTTCACATTCGCTCCTTAGCAATTACCCTGCCTTAAAGCTTAGCATGTTTAAGTTTCTTCATAGAATTTGTCAAAAGTCATCTTTCACTATACTAAGCTGTGACTGCATCTTTAAGTTTCTTCATAGAATTTGTCAAAACTCATCTTTCACTATACTGAGCTGTGACTGCATGTTTAAGTTTCTTCATAGAATTTGTCAAAAGTCATCTTTCACTATACTGAGCTGTGACTCCATTTGTAAGTTTCTTCATAGAATTGTCAAAAGTGCATCTTTCAATATACTGGGCTGTGGACTCCATCTGTTAAGTTTCTATAGGAATTTGTCAAACTCAATCATCTTTCACTATACTGAGCTGTGACTGCATGTTTAAGTTTCTTAATAGAATTTGTCAAAAGTCATCTTTCACTATACTGGGCTGTGACTGCATGTTTAAGTTTCTTAATAGAATTTGTCAAAACTCATCTTTCACTATACTGAGCTGTGACTGCATGTTTAAGTTTCTTCATAGAATTTGTCAAAAGTCATCTTTTACTATACTGAGCTGTGACTCCATCTTTAAGTTTCTTAATAGAATTTGTCAAAAGTCATCTTTCACTATACTGGGCTGTGACTCCATCTTTAAGTTTCTTAATAGAATTTGTCAAAACTCATCTTTCACTATACTGAGCTGTGACTGCATGTTTAAGTTTCTTCATAGAATTTGTCAAAAGTCATCTTTCACTATACTAGGCTGTGACTCCATCTTTAAGTTTCTTAATAGAATTTGTCAAAACTCATCTTTCACTATACTGAGCTGTGACTGCATGTTTAAGTTTCTTCATAGAATTTGTCAAAAGTCATCTTTCACTTTACTGGGCTGTGACTGCATGTTTAAGTTTCTTCATAGAACTTGTCAAAAGTCATCTTTCACTTTACTGAAGCTGTGACTGCACTTACCTAGTCTTACTGAGCTTTAGACAGGAGATATTGGCTATTGCCTTATCTCCTTTGAGACCAGCTAACAACTAACTTAACTTACTGTCTGACACGTCATTTGTAACTACCTGTCTGACACGTCAGCAGCTTTAGTCGTCGTGTATCCAAACAGTTGGGATCTAATCAACGTTTTAAGCACTGATTGGTGCGGTTTTGAGGCCCCAAAAATATCAACCCAAACAAAGAGGAGATCGAATTTGTTTCAGAAAGCCACAGTCACGAACGACAAAATGAACGTTGCAGTCAGAAAGTCCACAAATGGACAGGTATACATTTATTTAAGAAGAAACCAAATTCGCACATTCACTTATCTGTCGCAAAATCCCCATAACACCCTGGAACGTAGATACATCTGCGCGAGTAAGTTGTTGCGGGGTAATATCTTGTCATCCCTTTTTACGATGCAATTTTTCGTTAATTTAAGCCCTACTCTGGCTCTTGCCAGGGGCCGCAATATAGCCCGGCTATAAATATGGTCTAATGGCTGAACGCGGTTTCTGGGAGCTCTCCACGGGTGATCCTCATCCACACGGTGGCACTTTGTGTCATCAGCTGGTTTATCTCTTGTGTGATGTCCTGGTGGGGTAAAAGAAGATAGATAGATAGATAGAGATAGATAGATAGATAGATAGATAGATAGATAGATAGATAGATAATTTAGATAGATAGATAGATAGATAGATAGATAGAGATAGATAGATAGATAGATAGATAGATAGATAGATAGATAGATAGATAGATAGATAGATAGATAGATAGATAGATAGATAGATAGATAGATAGATAGATAGATAGATAGATAGATAGATAGATAGATAGATAGATAGATAGATAGATAGATAGATAGATAGATAGATAGATAGATAGATAGATAGATAGATAGATAGATAGATAGATAGATAGATAATAGATAGATAGATAGATAGATAGATAGATAGATAGATAGATAGATAGATAGATAGATAGATAGATATAGATAGATAGAAGATAGATAGATAGATAGATAGATAGATAGATGAGATAGATAGATAGATAGATAGATAGATAGATAGATAGATAGATAGATAGCTAGATAGATAGATAGATAGATAGATAGATAGATAGATAGATAGATAGATAGATAGATAGATAGATAGATAGATAGATAGATAGATAGATAGATAGATAGATAGATAGATAGATAGATAGATAGTTATTGCGGGATATGTGTACCGGTCAGGCACATAAGACTTGATGGCAGTCGAATAAGTTTACAGCAAAGGTTCCAACTCGACAATTTTTAGTTGAGACTGACTCACAGAATATGTTGAGAAAGGTGGAGAGGGGTGCGCTCCGCGCAGAGTGGGAAGCATCGCTTCAGAGGTCCCAGGTCGTTATCGTCCTTTGGATATTTTCTCCTGGGCATTCCGGTGTGTTGGAAAGTGAGCAAGCAAATAGACTGTCTGGATCTGGACCATACAACAAAGGCAATCAGTTGCTGATGCGCATAATGCTGCTCTTAAACCAGTGCTAGCTTGTTTTAATTCAGAGGTGTTTCAGACTTGGCACCATCCGGAACTCTCCGATGACCATCTGGAACTCTCCGATGACCACCTGGAACTCTCTGATGACCATCTGGAACTCTCCGATGACCATCTGGAACTCTCCGATGACCACTGGGCTCGGGAACTGTGAAAATGAACAAGCAGATAGACTTTCTATGTCTGGCCCATTTTGTGAAAAACTGATGGCAAGCTGGATTACTAAAGGGTCCTCTGGCATTCAAGTAAACGAGTAAACAGTGTGGGGGCACAAGTAGGTCATCACGGTCTCAAGAAAATGGGATATATATATGTATAGAACTCAAATGAGACATAAGGCAATTTTGGCTATTCTCTGAATAACTGCCACATGTTATGGAGCCAAAAACACAACCTGACAGGGCCTCAATCACATGTAAATTGCAGACTTCTTTCCGGCGATAGAATACATTTCCGGCGATGATGTCGAAAAACGCAACAAACCGTTAAGTTAAACTCGCCTAGTGAGGCTAGACTAGATGGCTGGGACTCACGAGCAGCAGCTGCTGTATAGTGCAGCTTCCTCATTTTATTTGCTTGGGAGTCCCAGCCATCTAGTTTAGCCGCCCTCCGAGACACGCGGCGCAGGGGATACTCTTGGCTGTGAAAACTGCGTTACCCATGCTGCACCGATTATATTTAGACGAGTTTTAATGGCGCCACAGGCACAAAGAACAGATTTTCGGGCACTATTTGCAACTTCTTTGCCACTACTCTCAGATATAAGGGCCTCAATTATCGCTAAGTAGTCCCTTTTTTTCGTTCCTCATTATTTTGGAGCGCAAGATTTTGAATGCTTACAACACACGAAATACTGAGGCCCTGTCAGGGGGTGTGTTTTTGGCCGCCATATTATGTGGTCCTTATTCGGAGTATAGCCGCAATTTTGATTTCATCTGAAAAGTTACGCTTATTACACATGACCCTCAAGTCCGGAACACCACTATGGCGCTGAGAATGAAAACAAGCAAGCATTGGTTTGAGAGCAGCATTCTGTGCATCAGCAAGAGGATGTCTGAAACTCAATTACTCTGAGTGAGTCTGTCGGTTAGAGGGGCCAAAGAATGGGGTTACGTATGAATTGCGGGTAAATAGTAAGGGAGGTAGATAGATGCAATATCTTCCTTCCTTATCTTTTGCCCCCATCTACCAAATCAAACTCTCTTTTCCCCCTTCTCTTTATGTCTCCAGTTCTTCTCCCATCTCTGTGTCTGTTCTCTCCTCCCACTCAATCTGTCTTCTCGTGTTTTCTCCTTTATTTCTCTCATTCTCCTCTCTCTATCTCCTCTCTCAAGGTGGGTTTCGGCCCTTAAAGAACAAAGAATAGACTAAAGACGAACTCACCCCCCCTCTCCCACGAAGCTTGTCGTAGAAGACGACTAATTAGGGATATTTCCTCTAAATTTGGAGTACTTCCGCCTGAAAGTCAAAGAACCAACAGTCTGCATAAATTAAGCCGATAAATCTGTAACGCGGACGTGCATGCAAAAATCAAGTTCTCAATTAGGACCAAAGTTCAGGAGTGGACGAACAACCAGAACTTTCCGCCAGAGTTTACAGCTGGTGAATGCTAAAACGATGAATAAGAAGAAGGAGAAGACAATTTATGTCACTCACTTATTCTTGTCCTTCCAATTCCATCTCTCTGCTTCTGTCCTTGCCTAACTGGCATCATCAGTACTATAACTCTCCTTTGACCACTGGGCTCGGGGACTGAGCACGTGTGGAAGTGTTCCGAGTGCAGTGATTTCAATTCTTTATTCCTAAATTCATTTAGTCATTGAGTCTCTTTCTCTCTATCTCACCCATCCTCATCTGTATCTCATTTCCTCACCACACATTCTCTCTCTCTCTCTCTCTCTCTCTCTCTCTCTCTCTCTCTCTCTCTCTCTCTCTCAGCGTTTGTATGATGTTTGTCTCAGCGCTATGTTCCTTTGCAAGTAGTTAATTCAACAATGAAAAAGAAAAAAAATCAAATATACACCCTGACATTTATTATCACTGAATTATTATTTGAACTAAAACTGAAGGAAAAACAAAAGATAGAAAAAGAGCCCACCCAGTTTGTTTTAATGTAAGTCTCACATCATTTTACCATAGCAGAGTAAATCAGGGCTGCATTTACTCTCCATCTCTTTTCCACATACATGTTGAAAATAATATGAGAAGTTAGTAATGATGTCTGTGAGAGCTACGATCCTGTCATAGTTTAAGGCAAACCTATCCCAGAACTCAGATATGCAGACGACACAGCTCTCCTTTCCTACAGTGTACAGGGCTTGGGAGAAATCATTCTGGCAGACAAAAAGGACAACAAGGAAGAGAATCTGTTTCTAAATTTAAGTTAAAAAAAAAAAAAAAAAATGTTCACAAACCCTGCATGAAAGTCGATACTGAAAAGATACAAATGTCACAGATTTGGAAAATGTAGGCTCAGTAGTGAAGCTAAAAAGAGCAACCCAGATGTTTTGAAAGAAGACGAAGACAACTTATCATAAACATCAGAAAGAGACAGTCATTATTTTGCGGTCATGTTATGAGAAGAGGGAAAATGGAACATGTTGTGACCACTGGAAAGATCTGTGGAAAGAGAGACAGAGGAAGACAGCCTGAGAAGATTCTTGACAGTCTTCTGTCAATGGCATGGAGGGGTATCAATACACGAACTGATAAACGCAGTTGCAAATCGCAGATTGTGGAGAGGCATGATCGCCCACGCTAGTCGGCAAGGCACTTGATGATGATGAGTGAACAACATTGGCGACGGCACAAAAGAACTCAGAAAAGAACTGTTTTAGCAATGCAGAGAATATAACTATGGTACAGCACCTGCAAGTGAGTAAAAGTAGTTATGTTGAAATTATTCTTTTTTTCACTTGACAACTTATGGATGCGAGTCATAAACTCTGATGCAATCTATGAAGAAGGGGGAATAAAAAATCGGAGCTCTTGAATTGAAAGTGCTACAGATAAATTCTCAGAATACATAAAATCAAGGAAAAGAAAAACATCGACACACTACATCTTCTGAACTTTGAAGAGAACTGGCTCGTTCACAGCATCCTGTTCCGAAAGCTGAAGTATGTTGGTCCTGTTAAACGCCATTTTGACCATGAGAGAGCGGTGGTGGATGATACAGATTCCGGAGAACGAGACAAAGGCAGACATCCACAAATGTGGATGCAGTACATTGAAGATGTATTTGCTATGAATGCACATAGGGCTGGATAATTTGCTAAAGAAAAAGAGACTCCCAGGCGGGGCTGTGACAAGAGCGAGGGTATGTAGACCACCTGCTTGTTGACGATGAAATATTAACCCCAAAAGAAAAGAATACATACAAACCAGGAGATTCCATGACATTGATCCACTGCAAACTAGCGACAAGTAGATCTTCTAGAATATGCCCCCAGTAATCGAAGACACTTAGATTAGACTTCTAGATCAGATAGTTCTTCTGGGGTGCATCTTTCCTGACAAACAGGATAGATAGATCAGAAAGGTAGATCTCGTCCAGATAGATGGGCGTACTATAGAATACGGTGTGGTGTTAGAGAAATAGTGAAGTCAGCAGTGTGTTAGTTAGAGTAAATAGTGTAAACATAGATACATACATAGATACATACATACATACAGTACATAGTCAGACAGCATACATAGATACTGGTTACATACCATAGATAGATAGTATTGACATACAATACATACATACACACATACATACATACATACATACATACATACACATATAACATACACAGTACATTACACACATACACACACCAGACACACACACATAGTTTAGTCAACAGACACACGCACGCACGCACGCACGGCACACAAAAAGAACAGATAGATCCACAACATACAACACAGATACAGACATACATACAAACGGACCGACAGACAACAGACGAAACATTTATTTTCAAAGAGTTACAAAATTAGCCATCCCAGTCATACCATACGAACAGATGCACACACAGCATACATCATACAGACAGACAGAAGAGACAGACAGACAGACAGACAGACAGACAGACAGACAGACAGACAGACAGACAGACAGACAGACAGACAGACAGACAGACAGACAGACAGACATAAACAAGAACAGACAAACAGAAAGAACAGGACATACCGATCAGACACACTACAACGACGAGACACATCAGATTCAGGGACAGACAGACCAGGACATACAGACAGAGCAGACAGGACAGACCAGACAGACAGAC
>CAJHNH020006427.1:0-12516 GCA_905116865.2 Candidula unifasciata | reverse complement strand
GGGTGTCGACACATGCGGACAGTTTTTTATCAGCTGTCCGTACTGGTGGCAGATCACTTATGGTTTATAACCGTGTGCAGTGACGCTGGTTCACATCTCCAGACCTTACCTTTTTTTTTTTTTAACCTTTTTCTATCTTGGAATACTCTCTTCCTTTGTCGCTTCGCAGATGAGAATATACGGGCGCAGTTAGCATTGTAGTAGCTTTCACACGTTATAGTTTCTGCGTGAGTGGCTTAAGCATGCAGCTAGCGTTCATTTTAACTATATTTGAGAAATAAATTTAGTGGGTAATTTGTATTATGTAATTACAGGTAATAATAAATAGTAAACTAATTTTTCATAGACAATGGAAAAAGTAAGCTGCGCCTACAGCAGGTACAGGCACGCCTCGCCATTGCTGTAGAAGCGAGGGGCCAGATGTCTGAGGATTTGGCGCCCCATGGCTAGTGCTGATGCCACAAACTGTGTGGATTAACACCTCTACCCGCCCCGCCCCACCTCCACCACCACACATTCTCTCCCCCCCCCCCCCCCCAAAAAAAAAATTATGCGTCCCTTACAGATAAACAAATCAGTGTTCCCGAACTGACTGACTGACTTTCTACCCCACCAGGACATCACACAAGCGAAAAACACCCGATGACACAAAGTGCCACCATGTGGATGAGCATCACCGTGGAGAGGTCCCAGAAACCGCGTTCAGACAATTGACCATATTTATGGCCTGCCTATATTGCGGCCCCTGGCAAAAGCCAGGGTGGGGCTTCAAATAACAACAAATTTCATCCTAGAAAGGACGTAAGGATTATTTCCCGAACTTGCGATTTCAGCGTTTTATATGTTCCGCCTGGCGCTTCATCTTCCAAGATGGGCACAGAATGTGACTCCTTGAGTATGAAAGTACAGGAGGCAGGAGATTTGAGCGTAATGAGAGCGACGTTCTTCTAAAGGACCTGCTACATGATGAGGAGATAGACAGGGAACATTGGCGCTGAGACTGCAACCATTAACGGTTTTTTGATAGTCGAGAGACTCCTATAATGAGGATGTCGATACTATCAAACTGAGCCTATTCTTCCGGTATGGAAGTAAGGAGCCTTGGCAGAGAATGCGTGAAACGTTCCTGGATGTTTTGTAACAGGCAATTGGCTTTCAGGATTTGACTGGGTTTGGCTAAATTGTAGTCGGTATTTGGCTTATTATATAGCTAATTGGTAGTTGATGGTAAAGGTGCTGGTGTGCACTTTTATCAGCACTCCCGTTCCACTGAACTGCCGTAATGATGGCCATTTGTCGAGGTATGGCGTCGGCTGTGCTGATTGATTTGAGTTGAACTGAGTCAAGAATTGACATCACAGCACTCGAGGCATTCCCATGCGTGCTCAGTCCTCATCTTAAGCAGCCAGCGCAGAGTTCCAATACTGTTGGTACCGGTCAAAATCTGGTTATATGTCCGTTTCGCCTCTCCTCTGAGTGTAGTGAGCCGGCCAGACCCTCTGGTCACACACAGGCGCCTCATTCTCTCCAGGCCATAATAATCTCTACTTCTCTTCTTCTTCTTCCTTTGTTCGCATGAAATAAATTATCTATATCTGCAATGCTGTCTCTAGTATGAATTTCACTGTCTTTTGTTATTCACTAAGCGGCCCGTAAAGTTTGACTTCCACAAGTGTCTCTTTTGGCCAGCAGTTTTGCCTGGAAGCGTTGAATCTAGGACAGTCTTACTGATTCCATTGCTTTGTTCCCAAAGGGCCTTGACCACATCTGCCTTGCCATGCATCAATTTACCATCCAGTGGTGCAGATCCAGTGGACGGTGCAAAAGTGCACAACTACCATAATTCCGATGCCATTGAACTTTATATAGATTAAAAGACCACTTACATTTGTTTAGCAAGCTCCCTGTGGTGCTGAACAATAAAATGAAATCATTGATCATCACGATTTTCTTCCTTTGCTGTCAAGCAAACCAACCAACATTATGAAATTCATTACAGAATTAAACATGAAAGTCAACTAAAAAAAGTCACCAGAAAGCATAATCCGTGGAAAATGAAGATACAAGAACTAACTGTTTCACATCGGCTTACAATGATATTAGGTTTTATGCTGAAACAGACATAAAAGGACCTGCGGAGATTAAAGGAAAGCGTAGTGACATGACACGACGCTGGCAGGGCAAGTATTAGGTCAAAATATGCTTTTCATCATTATCATCATCATCAACAGCATCATCAAAATCTTCATCATCATCATAAAAAACATCATCAACAACAACAACAACAACATCATCATCATCGTCATTATCAACAACACCACCATAATCAAACTCATTATCATCATCAACATCATCATCATCAACATCTTTATCATCATCATCTTCATCAACATCATTAACAACACCGACACCATCATCAACAACAACAAAATCATCATCAACAACAACATCATCATCATCAACATCGTCATTATCATCGTCATCATCATTCATCAGTTGTTACCAAGTTCTCGAGTCTATTCCGCTGTTATGGCATTTCCAACAATAAAACAACACTAACTGTCTACGTCTCATTGTTCTAATAAGTTTACGACTTTCATCCGTCTCGATGAGGACTGTTCACTTTGTTTTTCTACAGTTCCATGATGTTCTTTGCATTCTTTTTTTTTAAACCCCTCCACTGCCACGAGTATATGTTTTTTTAGCTTGTGTCCGTATTGTTGATGTTCTTGGCAGTGGTCGTACTGGTCGGGTGACCGTAGTCATTGTTACTACAGCGTGATCCTCTGTCAGGGTGTTTGAGATCCACTTCTTGCATCCATGACTTCACGTTACACCGATTGAGAACAGGAAGAAAAAAAAAAGGGGGGGGGGAGGGGTCAACAAGTATTCCCTCTTGTCCAAGGATGTCCATACACATACAACTGCTAAACACTTAAAAAGGTGACATAGAGAAACCTAAGTCAGCCATGAAAATGAATGCATGTATTTAGTATAATATATGTATATAGAATATTGAAGTGAATTCCAGCTATCAGTGAAAGAATCTCAGCAACTAATGTCTAGATCCCAAGGAAACTATACAGACAGCCGGTCCTGGAGGTGACTATAGTCCATCATTGGAAACAAATGAGCTGTGAGGAAAAAAAAGCAGCACATGAAGCAGCATCAGACTTAGCTTCTGTCCTTTCTGTCTATGATGCCTCCTTCAGCTCCGGATGATTCGACTGTCTTTGACTCTGGGAATTCTGCTCCACTGGATCAAATAGTCAGAGAGTACCTCACCATAGAGGACACAATACTGCACTGGTAATTAGCAAGTCTCTATCACCAATTAGAACACATTGTCTTTGAGGTACCCTAAGCTCTAGCACTGGTAGACTGTTTGAGGTACCATCTCCCACATGTTGGAGATGTCAGGAACCTTCACAGGTGTTAGCTGGTGGGTAACAGTTTGTTTCTGGTGGTTTGATGGTTGGTGGGTGTTGGTTGGACTGTGAAACTTCTGCCAGCTCCTCACAAAAGGTACATCCTGTCAAGAAAATAACTCAAAATTAGTCATCACCAAGAGGGTAACATCTTGACAGGAAAGACAGAATAAGCACCAGTCATCAACCCCCATCTGCTGACTCCCCCCTGCTCTCCTGTTTCATTCCTCAGATTGCCTCTCCAGACCAAGAGACATAAGTCTCCTATATTTATCTGTCTGTTTAGTGCAAGAGAAGGCAAGTCAGATATACAGTGGAGATAGATAAAGTGTTCTAACACATATATCACTCTCTCTCTCCCCCTCCCTCTGCACACAGACACCAATATTTACTGTCAGTACCTGCATTCCCTAGACTCCCAACCGCCCGTCTTACCATCCACTGATCTGGGTCAACCATACTCATACACTTGACAACACAGTCCCGACCTAATTCTGGCCCCATTTGGTATGCACAACTTCTATAGTTAGTTTAAAACGTACACAATTGTAAGGGTATTAAGTTTTACCAGTATGGGTGGTTTATTGAGGGCATAAGCTATTTAGTCTGTACAGGGGAAGGTCTACGTTCGAATCCGCTTCTCTAGCGATCAAGAACGGTCGAACTAAGTGTGATCACACAGCCGATACTGATCTCTCTACAGCAGTGACTACTTTACAGACATCATTTTAGGTACTCGTAAACTATAATTAACTTACCCAAGCATATGTAAAGTCCGAGACAGTCCAGATTGCTTTGAGAAATTGAAATTATACAGGCATAGATTGACACGTCTGGACGCTTGAGACCGGCAAGAGAGAATAGCGTCACTTAGACACTTCAGGCGTTGGTAACAAAAGAAGTCCCTTGTATACATGGGCAAGGAGTAAATCGGTTTCCACGAAACCTCAAATAACTCCCTTAATATATATCGAAGAGATATACATTTAAAAATGGAGTTTAGTTAAAGTAACCAGAAAAGGTAGACATAATAATGTTGTCCAATAAAGGCCTATATATATATATATATATGAGGGACTATATATTTCCGGGCGAGTCCAAGTTTGAATTTTGTGCAGATTACAGGTAAGACAGGTTATCAGCCTTACAGACCGATGCGTAATGGCTATCATTTCACGACAGTACCCCCCCCCCCCCCCCCAAAGGGAAGAGCGTACTACGCGAATGAACAATGATCAGCCATCTACACATCTATGGACTCACTACTTTCAGCTTGCTCATCACCTTCAGTCTGTGAATTATCAGACAAGGGATGGCGGCTCAAGAAATCTGCTCTGAATCAAAGGGTTGACCAAACCAACCTCTCAGAGACAGATGAAATATATACAATAATGCCAATTCATGTGAAAATAGAGAAACCTATGACCACTATACAATACTAATGAACAAGGAATCTATATAGAATCAGTCGATGGCCCTGAGGACCTAAGACTGATGACTCCCTCCATGTATCACTGATCCCTGCCAGGTACATGCAAAGATGTAGGTTCAGACCGAACCCCCCGATCGGGTTGGCTGAATAAACCCACACACCATCCTGGTACTCCTGTCATATTCAGGAAATATACCGGTGTGTCTCCTACATCAGTAGTCACACAGGAAGGTCGTCGAGGCATGTGGGATATAATCCCTCCCGTCTGATCCTTCGCGAGGTTCGGAAGGATAATCCTCCCCTCGTCACTATGTGCTCCAACAAACACAGGAAGGAACCCTGGTGTGAATTGAAAATTCTTCACCTTCTGGTCCTCCTGATGGTCTGGAGGTTTACTCCATTCCTCTTTAAAAAGAGGAGCTTGCACAGGGCATTGACGAAAAGGCTCAACAGGAACCAATGTCGTAAAACACTCATTTAATGAAGTGTGCCCTGGCTTCACTCTCAGGACAGAGTTACACTCTGACAAGAGTTGCTCTATAGCTTGTTTCTGAGAGACAGAGAGAGTTGGGTTAACCTCTACATCTTTATAGGTCTCCCTGGGGTGAAGAGGATATTCCACAGCTGTGGCTTCTCCACCTTCCACCTCCATAGCTACAGAAAGTGTCAAGAGGGTCGGTGTGTCACTTACCTCTCTCTCGTTGTATTTCCGGAGGAGATTAATGTGATAGACCTTTGACTTACCTTTAATGTTGATCTTATAATGGATCCTGGATATCTTCTCTACCACCGTATAAGGGCCTCCCCAAGCTAACTCTAACTTAGACTTCCCTGATGGTAGCAGCAAAAGAACCCTATCTCCAACCTCAAGACATCGTTCCTTCGTCTTCCGGTTGAAATGTGCAGCGTACCTCTTACGTGCACGAATCAAGTTCTCTTTAGCCAGGTCCCACCCTAGCTTTAACCTTTCCTTGAGTTCCTGCACATACTGTGATATGGTTTTCAAGGAATCATCTGCCCCTTCGTCTGTCCATGTCTTCCTGAGAATGGCCAAGGGTCCAGAAATGTGTCTTCCGAACACCAAGGTCGCAGGTGGAAATCCAGTAGAGGCATTGGGTACTTCCCGGTAGGCGAATAGTGCTGCAGACAGATACTCGTCCCACCTCTCTGGCTTTTCCTGGGTTAATCTTCTCAGAAGCGATACCAACGTTCCATTGAACCGCTCATTCTGGCCGTTCGCTTGGGGTCGGTATGGACTGGTGCAAATGTGTTGAGACTTGATTATCTGAAACACTTCCTCCATTAGTTTCCCTTTAAACTGAGATCCATTGTCTGTCAGTATCTGCGAAGGGAATCCCACTCTTGTGAAAATGCTCATCAATGCCTCTGCCACAGTCTTACTGTCAATCCTCCGAAGTGCAACAGCCTCCGGATACCCTGAACAACAGTCGACCAAGGTCAATATGTAAGCATTCTTCTTCTTTGTGAGAGGAAGTGGTCCAACCAAATCGACCGCCACTCTTTCAAAAGGTGTGGAGGTGACAGGGGTTTCCCCCAGTCCGACTGGTGCATTCCTGCCTTTGGGAGCTACCTTCTGGCACTCCGGACAGGATTTGACATAACGCATGATATCTGCTGACATACCTGGCCAAAAGTAATGACAGGCAATGCGTTGTGTCGTTGCATGAATTCCCATATGGGCACTATAGGCTATAGTGTGCCCCATCTGGAGAATCTGCTGTCTATATGTTTTGGGTACTACAAGGTTGACTGTGCTCTGTATACTTGTCACTTGCCCATCTGTAAAGCAACTTACCTTTCATGAAGAATTCTTTCTTCAAAGGGGGATTGTGACTTGCAGTTAACTTTTTAAAACATGCCTTAAGGGTTGGGTCACTACTTTGGGCCACCTTAATTTCCTCAGGAAGAGGATTTACATGAGGAGAATCCTCTAAGGCACTTTTATGTTGTGCTCGGGTGGTCACCGCAGCAAGATGCTCTGAAGGTTTCTTCGGCTCTGCTAAAAATACATAAGTAGCGCCAAGAATTAAATCAAAGGTACAGTGTTCGAGCACTGCAGCCTCAATTACCCCCGAGACATACTTTGAACGGACCTTAATCTTAGCAATAGGCAAGTTTAAAGGTTTAGCATCCAATGTGGCACATTGGAGCTCTATGAATCTGCCAGTATACTGATCAGGTTTTACAAACTCTGGCCTCACCACACAGCCGTATGACAAACCACTATCATACAGACAATTTAAAGAATATCCATTAGCCCAGACCCTCTCTACCACAGGAGGCCTATTGGAACCATTGTACAATTGTTCCTGGGTAGAAGGTACTACAGTAGACAACAAAGCTGATACTTGTAAATTCCCTGACTGTTTGGATTTACATTCCTTAGTCCAGTGGTTATTATTCTTACAAATATGGCAGTAAGGCTTTTTAGGGCCATTAAAGGGTTGTCTATGTTGTGTTCCCTGAACTTTTGAGGGGTTCTGGGGTTGTGCTTGGGATGAATTCTTTTTAGGGGATTCATTTGGATGGGTTTTATGACCATTACCATTATTTTTCCCTTGGCCCTGGGCCTTGGGTTTCCCACCTATACACACTTCTTTATGTGCCATCTCATACCTCTCAGCATACATCAACATCTCACTCAGTCTGTCAGCACCATTCTCCGTCAGGAAGGTTTGCATAGGGCGAGGTAATGTCTCTCGGAGTTGTTCCGTTAGGATCATCTCCTGTAAATCTTCAAAAGAAGAGGAGTATCCAGACATTTCCCTCCACCTGGTCAAATATCCCTGAAGGCGACTGGCGAACTGAGGATAGTTCTCCCCTGTCATCTTTCTCTCATTTCTGAACTTCTGTCTGTATGTCGCAGCATTAAGTTCGAAACGTTTCAGCAAAGCCTGACACAATGCATCATAATCAGTCTCAGTACCGGTGGGCATCCGTTGATAAATCTCGTATGCCTCACCCCTCAAACCTTGAGCCAACTTCAGCGTGTACATATTCCTTTCCAAGTTGTACAAAGATGCCAATTTACCAAATCGGTCTAGGTACTGTTCAATATTTTCAGCCTTCGGGTCGAAGACTGGCATAGGAAAGTTCATCGCTTGAGCTGAGCTACTGTGCGTTGATGCACCATCAATATCAGGTGTTGGAGATCTGGGTCTATTACCCTCTCTCTGTGCCTGAAGTTCCAATTCTCTTAACCTCACCTCCTGTTCCAACTTCATTCTTTCTGACTCCCTCTCACTCAATCTCGGAGTCTCTCAGATTCCATCGGAGTCGCTCAGTTTCTTGAATCCTCTCAGATTCAATCGGAGTCGTTCGGTTTCTTGAATCCTCTCAGATTCAATTCGGAGTCTTTCGCTTTCCTTCTCTGCCTCAATTCTGAGTCTCTCAGCCTCACGGGCTTCCATCCTCATCTCACGTTCCGTGGTTTTAATCCACTCGGTCATTTCTTTACCCTCCAATCCCATCTGGACAGCCATGTCCTTCAATTCCTGTATGGAAATTTTTGACTGCGACATGCTGTCTTGTCAATCTAACAGTCCACAACAAAATATATTGTCACCAACAATGTAAATATAATCAACAATAGATTAAATTATCACCACCAACCAAGGTTGTACCTAACCCAATGTACTTAAACACCACAAAACACCACAATGATTACAAATCACTCCTAGGAGTATACTCTAAGAACTGACCCAGAATGGTCACAACTGTGTTAACAAAAAAACAAACACTGAACAACTCCTGGCCAAGATCACCAGTAAATTTAACGATTGAACAGTGTACAAAAACAATCCCACGACGAGACCACAGATTTTTGGGGATATGTTGTTCTGTCACATATCACTCCTGTCGCGTGCCTAATGTAAGGATTCCTCCTTCAGAACCAACAGCACTCAGAGATAATTATGTTGAGTCGTTTGGCTCGTATTGGTCTAAGGGATTCCCCGTGGCCAATATACGCTCAACTTATCTCTGGAGTAGGGCAACTCAAGTATTGGCACTACAAAATATATCAGTATATAAATACAATATTTCTAGGCACACTTGGCTGGACACCCCCACTACTTACTAAAGAAAGCCCCCAGGTTATGATAGTTCATTATCATAACCATGTTAACACATATAATGAAGATACATACACATACAACTGCTAAACACTTAAAAAGGTGACATAGAGAAACCTAAGTCAGCCATGAAAATGAATGCATGTATTTAGTATAATATATGAACATACAATATTGAAGTGAATTCCAGCTATCAGTGAAAGAATCTCAGCAACTAATGTCTAGATCCCAAGGAAACTATACAGACAGCCGGTCCTGGAGGTGACTATATGTCATCATTGGAAACAAATGAGCTGTGAGGAAAAAAACAGCACATGAAGAAGCATCAGACTTAGCTTCTATCCTTTCTGTCTATGATGCCTCCATCAGCTCCGGATGATTCGACTGTCTTTGACTCTGGGAATTCTGCTCCACTGGATCAAATAGTCAGAGAGTACCTCACCATAGAGGACACAATACTGCACTGGTAATTAGCAAGTCTCTATCACCAATTAGAACACATTGTCTTTTGAGCCACCCTAGGCTCTAGCACTGGTAGGCTGTTTGAGGTACCATCTCCCACATGTTGGAGATGTCAGGAACCTTCACAGGTGTTAGCTGGTGGGTAACAGTTTGTTTCTGGTGGTTTGATGGTTGGTGGGTGTTGGTTGGACTGTGAAACTTCTGCCAGCTCCTCACAAAAGATACATCCTGTCAAGAAAATAACTCACAATTAGTCATCACCAAGAGGGTAACATCTTGACAGGAAAGACAGAACAAGCATCAGTCATCAACCCCCATCTGCTGACTCCCCCCTGCTCTCCTGTTTCATTCCTCAGATTGCCTCTCCAGACCAAGAGACATAAGTCTCCTATATTTCCTCTGTCTGTTTAGTGCAAGAGAAGGCAAGTCAGATATACAGTGGAGATAGATAAAGTGTCTAACACATATATCACTCTCTCTCTCCCCCCTCCTCTCTGCACACAGACACCAATATTTACTGTCAGTACCTGCATTCACTAGATTCCCAACGCCCGTCCTAGATTCACTGATCTGGGTCAAACACACTCCATACTTTGGTCACACAGCCCTGACCTAATTCTGGCCCCATTTGGTATGTACAACTTCTATAGTTAGTTTAAAACGTACACACTTGTAAGGGTATTAAGTTTTACCAGTATGGGTGGTTTATTGAGGGCATAAGCTATTTAGTCTGTACAGGGGAAGGTCTACGTTCGAATCCGCTTCTCTAGCGATCAAGAACGGTCGAACTAAGTGTGATCACACAGCCGATACTGATCTCTCTACAGCAGTGACTACTTTACAGACATCATTTTAGGTACTCGTAAACTATAATTAACTTACCCAAGCATATGTAAAGTCCGAGACAGTCCAGATTGCTTTGAGAAATTGAAATTATACAGGCATAGATTGACACGTCTGGACGCTTGAGACTGGCAAGAGAGAATAGCGTCACTTAGACACTTCAGGCGTTGGTAACAAGAAGAAGTCCCTTGTATACATGGGCAAGGAGTAAATCGGTTTCCACGAAACCTCAAATAACTCCCTTAATATATCTCCATCCGACCCTTTCCTCTGGAGTAAACGAGGTGAGTGAGGGATCATGATGCATGGGCAACATATTATCTCTATAACAGGCTTTGTGCTTAGGAAAGGTGGAACTATGCTAGGTTTTTATCATTTATTAACTCTAAATATGCTTATGTACTTTCCAGATTGTATTAAAAATGTTCCCTTTCATTAGAAACTTTAGTTAGTGTCAGCATCTTAGACAGGGAATTCTGAGCCCAACGGTAGCTGGAGTGTCCCAGAGGTCTAAAATAGTATAGGCGCATGCTAATAAACTAGATCCTTTATTATGTAAACCGTTTGTCGCAATTCCTCACCTAACCAATTTAAATTTGAAACGCTTTACTTGAAAACGTAGTGGTTAACTGATGGCTACATGCTAAGCTAGATGTTGTAAAAGCCATTTATGACTGAGGGAAAAAGGAACAGGTACTGACAGATCATGACCATCATAAGGGAAATATGGGCAGTAGGGATTTATTGGGAGTTCTTCACGACACTCATGTTTCAGACGAACGGCAGGACGGATATACAGTCAGACTGCTAACAGCACAAAAAGAACTGAGCTTTGTGCCGGCTGCTGAAGATGGGTAGAAGCTTTTTTTTTGGGGGGGGGGGGGGGGAGGGGATGGGAAGGAATGTCCTAAAGTTATTTATGTCTCTTTTTAACTTAACTGAGTTCATGATCATGCAACCCCGTGACGTTCTTTGCACATGTACATTGCCAACCCGTACGATGGGCAATAATCTCAGTCCTGGAGCTAGCAAGGTCGTCACCGTTAGTATCTAATTCATTGTGTCCATTTTTCTCCCCCTCTTTCGATGGACATATTTTTTTTTTGCGTTTTCGAAATCGGAGGTATTATACTGTGTTAGGGGTGATCAGCCCGGTCCACAGTCGACATCTGTCTCCAGAAGTCAGGTTTCCCACCGGCGATACCGAGTGGCCAGTCTTTCGAAAAGGTGTCCGCCAGTCTTTTTTGGCTGTCTAGTGGGCTAGCCACCTACAATAAGAAGAAACTCCACAGGGCAGCATGTACAGCAGGACTAACATGTAACCTATTGTAATTTCCGGGGGGGGGGGGGGGGGATGCGGAACAAATATAATACAATTAGTGACACAGGTGAAACAGCTAGGAAAACCATTACACGAACTGCGTGCGATAGTAAAAGATGCGTACGCTGGGAGCCTATGCTCTACCTGACGATACTTTTTTTTTTTTAGTATCCAGCATGATTTGTTAACCCTTAGGCTCGGTATTATGGATATCGCAACCCCTCGGCCTTGATTCCATGATAAATATCGTAAATCTGGGAGAAATGTGGCCTTTCTGTCTACCCCTGGAAGTGAACCCGGAACACAAGGAGTTCGTCACCCAGTCACCGCGCAATTCAGATTAGCCAACTCCCTCGAAGTCGGAGTACAGCTACCCATGAGGCAGGGAACAGCAAAACGGTTGTACACGCAAAACTTAGGTCCAGGTAAAAGCCAAAAGTCCAAGCGGACGATCAACCGGGACCTTCCGCCGTAATTCACAGCCGGTGAACGAAGGAGAAGAAGAAGATTTAGCCAACTACGCTAGCCATCCTGGCCGAGGCTACATTAAAGAGGAAAACAAAAGGGACTAACAAAGAAGAAAAGCTATAGAAAGCGCATTTTAAAAAGTACACCATACATGTGTCATAAATACAAAAGAAAGATTATGCATGTAATAAAATAAAAATGATATATTTCAACTCCTGGATGACACAGGTGTCGGGGTGAAAGATGAGCTTACGACCCCAACTACAAGAATGAATGGAAATGTAAGCGAAACAATGAAAACAGAAGGTGCTTAAAATTACATCAACCGCAAGTAATTGTTTTCATTGTAAGCTCGGCCTGGGGCGGTGTGGTATTTTTGTGATATTTGTGAGCTGTTGTGAAATCTCACAGCAGGAACATTGTGAATATCACAGGACAACATCTAGTTCTTTCGCAATTTTTAGGATT
>CAJHNH020006426.1:0-12524 GCA_905116865.2 Candidula unifasciata | reverse complement strand
CTACTGTGTACATGATGTGTGTAGTTTTGTGTTTCTCTGTGTGTACATGATGTGTGTAGTTGTGTGTTCTCTACTGTGTACATGATGTGTATAGTTGTGTGTTCTCTACTGTGTACATGATGTTTATAGTTGTGTGTTCTCTACTGTGTACATGATGTGTGTAATTGTGTGTTCTCTACTGTGTACATGATGTGTGTAGTTGTGTGTTCTCTACTGTGTACACGATGTGTGTAATTGTGTGTTTTTGGCTGTGTACACAGGGTGTGTAATTGTGTGTTCTCTGCTGTGTAATTGTATGTTCTCTGCTGTGTGCACAATATGTGTAATTGTGTGTTTTTGGCTGTGTGCACAGTGTGTGTAATTGTATGTTCTCTGCTGTGTAACTGTATGTTCTCTGCTGTGTACACACTGTGTAATTGTGTGTTTTTGGCTGTGTACATGATGTGTGTAATTGTATGTTCTCTATGTGTAATTGTGTGTTCTCTGCTGTGTACACAATATGTGTAATTGTGTGTTTTGGCTGTGTACACGATATATGTAATTGTGTTTTCTCTGCTGTGTACATGATATATGTGTGTTCTCTGCTGTGTTCATGATGTGTATATTTGTGTGTTCTCTACTGTGTACATGATGTGTGTTCTCCTGTGTGTCTGTCAGCAGGTTACTACATGAATGTCAACAGTTCTGGCCTTGCTGCCTTGGATTCTAGCATGTTCTTCCAGGCACAGTTGGTCCCTGAGATTCAGCTGAACGATAGCGACCCAGTATCAGACAGGTTGGTCAGTTATGTCCTGTAAAAAAGGCGATTTGTCACTCAGTATCAGACAGGTTGGTCAGTTATGTCCTGTGAATAAGGGGATTTGTCACCCAGTGTCAGACAGGTTGGTCAGTTATGTCCTGTGAATAAGGGGATTTGTCACCCAGTGTCAGACAGGTTGGTCAGTTATGTCCTGTGAATAAGGGGATTTAGTAGTAGTCCCACTAGGACATCACACAAGCGATAAACATCCGATGACACAAAGTGCCACCATGTCGATGAGGATCACCCGTGGGGAGGTCCCAGAAACCGCGTTCAGCCATTTAGACCATATTTATGGCCGGGCTATATTGCAGCCCCTGGCAAGAGCCAGAGTGGGGCTTCAAGATAAAGAGAAATTGCATCTCACAAGGAGATGATTATAATTAATTGAACAAGGGGATTTGTGGCTGGTATGTGGTTAAGTTGTGGCTGGTATGTGGTTAAGTTGTGGCTGGTATGTGGTTAAGTTGTGGCTGGTATGTGGTTAAGTTGTGGCTGGTATGTGGTTAAGTTGTGACTGGTATGTGGTTAAGTGGTCACTTGTTTCATGAGCATAGATCTTTATAAATCTACATAACGAAGAACAACAGACATAAATACTACAAGATCCGACAATTAAGTAATGAGACTAATTCCATAAAAATTAAAATAATCAACAGTTGATTCAAAGTAAGCTCCTTTGCATTGATACAGCAAGTGGCATGATCTAACAAACACTGGAATGACCTCTGTAGTTCTTCTGTTGTTAAGGCCCTTAAATTATGTCTCTTGGGTACTCCACCCACTGATGTTTTTGGTCATCAGACAACGAATGTGGTACAAACCGGCAAGCAACTTTTTTCTTGATAAAATCTTGCACTAAAATGTTATGAATGGTCTCTATTAACACCAGATTCATCTGCCATCATCCTTACAGTAGAACAATGATCTTCTTGTATCCATTCTATGACTTTTGCAATGAGTTCATCAATTCGAACATAAATTTGGCATCCGGGTCTAGGTGCATTAGTAATCATTTCCACACCACTTTTGAGTCACCTGAAAATTTGCACAATATAAACAATTATCCCCATAAACTTGTTGCATCAACTCAACTGTTTCAATAGCGCTTTTTCTGAGTTTTACAAAGAATTTAATGTTAGCTTTTTGTTCTGTGCTGATTAAGTAACAATACACCTCTGACTAGGTCAACAAAATGGCGGCTTGTTTGTTGTCTGCTTATCAAGCGGCGATGAAAAGTTGCCAGATCATAGGTGAATGTTGCCTCTTTAGATTCCATGCTTTGCTTCATGTATGGCATTTTTTTTTCTGGGCCATAATAAAATCAGTCTCATTACTTAATTGTCAGACCTTGTATATTTGTGACAGCTTTGATAAGTTTGTGGATTAGCTGATTGTAAATTTTACATTCTGTATCAAGATAATGTTTGTCAAATAAAGCTTCTACAGTGTTAGTTTTACCTTGGTACACTTTTCTGAGCCTCAAATTTGGCATTTGGCCTGTGTCCATCCATGTTTATGTATCAGTTGACATTTGACTTAATTCCACACCCATCTGTCCATCTATGCCAGGTTCATGTATCAGTTGACCTTTGACTTAATTCCACACCTGTCTGTCCATGTTCATGTATCATTGACCTTTGACTTAATTCCACATCTGTCTGTCCATGTTCATGTATCATTGACCTTTGACTTAATTCCACACCTGTCTGGCCATGTTCATGTATCAGTTGATAATTCCACACCAATCTGTCCATCCGTACCAGGTTCATGTACCAGTTGACCTTTGACCCACACCCATCTGTCCATCCATGCCAGGTTCATGTACCAGTGGACTAACACAGCTGACAGCCGCCAACAGAAAACCTACAATGGCCTGGACTCGAATATTTCCGTCATATTCTCCAGTCAGAATGTGGTAGCAGGAGAATACCTGATGACTGTTGCAGCCTACAAGGTGGATGACCAGACTACCATTGTGGCTTTTCAGACCCTCAAATTCAGATTGACACGTGAGTATGTTGCCAGTATTGCTGTTATTTATGGCTAATAACTGTGAACACTGTCTGGTATAGCTGCGCTAGAGTTCTATGCTAGAGAAGTGTACTTGATCTGAAGATTACGTTGTTGTCCACATGATGACAACGTAAATGTTGTCAGTAAAAAGATGTGTCAATATCATCAATCAGCAAGCTCTTTACAGAATGTCACTCTCACCAGGATGTTGTTTATCGACTCAGTTCTCCTCAATGTACAGATTGTATAGGATGTTGATGTTCTTTGTCTTGGTCTGTGGTGTTCTAAAAATTGTTTCATATTTTAATTCAAAAGCTATGATTTTGTTGTCATCGATGATTAAGTAAAAGTCCCAAAGTTGCCACTAGAAATGATACATGATCTTAATTACAAAACAATGTGTATATAATTTATACACAGACAGATATACATGTATATCCATACACAGACAAATGCCCAATGACAACATATGTACATATATTTATGTAGATAGATGTCCAGTTATAAGTTATGTATGAATATATTCATATAGTCTCACCATCTATTGCATTTCAGAAGACTTGAATGGTCTGCTGACAATCACACAGAGGTTGAATTACCAGCGAGACCCGACTATGTTTTCTACCAAGACACTGCTCATCCTGACTGCAGCCGTCCATGACCTGTTTCTGCAGAGTGACCTGACCTTTGACTACTTCTGGTTCAGCGGGGAGGGCATCCTTGCCCAGACCAAACAGCCAAACTGTCTGACTACCATACACACTGCAGCCAACACCTCGCTGGCTTCCTTTGTCTGTGTGCGTGACAGAAACCCAGATAAACTTCAGGCACAGAAGCCGGGAAACTTTTCTCTAGCGAGTACATTAGGGCACTCTCTTCAAGCTGTGAACGACACATTCAGGGATACTTTGGTGCAGGACAGGGTGAGCCCCTGTGTGGCAAGCGGGATGTTTGAGCAGGAAGTCACTTTTAAAGGTAAGGACTTTCAGATCATTGAGTTTGTTTCCAGAGCTAGTGACAACTCACCTTTTTTTTTTTGTGTGTGTTGCAGATCAGTTACATGCTGACATGTTCTTATAACTGATTACTGACTCACAGAGAATGCTGTAGAAAATCAAAACTGGTATCTTTTGCTCAGAATGGTTTGCATCCCTTGATGAGACTCACATAAGATGCATGTCATAGATTTTTGAGCCCGGGACATTCAGTTGGGGATGTTAATGAGCAGTCTGATAGACTGGCTGCTGCTGCCCCTCTGAGCGATGAACTGCTTTATGATGAAGCGAAAGGCAAATGCTCTCTGGGTCAAGTGAACAGGGCAGCAGCATAGACAGAGAATCCATATCTGGAGAGAATTGTTCAGCCGGCAGTGAGTTCAGCGTCCGGATGATTGTCTTTTCACTGGGAAAGACAGGTGAACTTGTAATGGTTGTGCAGCTGGAAATACCAACTTAGGAACTCTTGGTTGGCTATTGAGGAAGGCAACAAAGCACATAGGGGAATGTCCTGAGGGCAGTGATGTAGTTCATTCATTGGTGTCATGGATAGATTAAGGATAAATAAATGTTTAATATGTCATGGATGGACTAAGGATAAATATATGTTTTATATGTCATGGATGGATCAAGGATAAATAAATGTTTAATATGTCATAGATGGATCAAGGATAAATAAATGTTTAATGTGTCATGGATGGATCAAGGATAAATAAATGTTTAATGTGTCATAGATGGATCAAGGATAAATAAATGTTTAATGTGTCATGGATGGATCAAGGATAAATAAATGTATAATGTGTCATAGATGGATCAAGGATAAATAAATGTATAATGTGTCATAGATGGATCAAGGATAAATAAATGTTTAATGTGTCATGGGTGGATCAAGGATAAATAAATGTATAATGTGTCATAGATGGATCAAGGATAAATAAATGTCTCATATGTCATAGATGGATCAAGGATAAATAAATGTCTCATATGTCATAGATGGATCAAGGATAAATAAATGTATAATGTGTCATGGATGGATCAAGGATAAATAAATGTATAATGTGTCATAGATGGATCAAGGATAAATAAATGTATAATGTGTCATGGATGGATCAAGGATAAATAAATGTTTAATGTGTCATGGATGGATCAAGAATAAATGTATAATGTGTCATGGATGGATCAAGGATAAATAAATGTATAATGTGTCATGGATGGATCAAGGATAAATAAATGTATAATGTGTCATGGATGGATCAAGGATAAATAAATGTATAATGTGTCATAGATGGATCAAGGATAAATAAATGTTTAATATGTCATAGATGGATCAAGGATAAATAAATGTATAATGTGTCATGGATGGATCAAGGATAAATAAATGTTTAATGTGTCGTGGGTGGATCAAGGATAAATAAATGTATAATGTGTCATAGATGGATCAAGGATAAATAAATGTATAATGTGTCATAGATGGATCAAGGATAAATAAATTTTTAATGTGTCGTGGGTGGATCAAGGATAAACAAATGTCTAATGTGTCATGGATGGATCAAGGATAAATAAATGTTGAATACTCAGATTGATAGATTGGAAAAGGTGCAAAATGAAACCATGAGCATTATTCTGGGCTACACAAGAGACACCTCTTGCATAGCAATGAGATATCTTTTTGACTTTCCAACAAGGCACCAGAGGATGAAGATCTGGAGGACTCATGCATACCTGAAGACAGGCTCAGATTTGAAGAACCCTCTGCACAATGTTCTCTTGAGGAAAAAGGGGCACATCATGGCTTGATAGGGCAGAGAACGATATCCTACAGGTCTGCAGTTTTACAGACATTAGCCTGGGCAAAGAATGGATACCTGTGCCCCAGGTGCTTAACTGCACCTTTTCCTGTGTTTTCACGCTTGATAGGATCTGTCGAAAGCAGAATCCAATTGCTGTGAATGCAAAGGTCCACTCTCTTGTATATGAAAATTTAAATGAGGCGGATGTACTGATCTACACAGATCTGTTCGTTGTACGACTTCATTGTGGTGGCGGTGACACGAACTTTCATGTGGCTAGCATCAGAGGGATATTCTCACATGTGTGAGCTAAGTGATTCTATGAGCATGATCAAGCGGGTCGAGGCCAGCTATGTCCGCAGACAGTGGATCCAGTCATTGCAAAACTCCACTGTGCGTGGTTACCTCCCCCTTTGTCCCAGGGCATGCATGTGTTTTTGGCAATGAAAGAGCCGACAGATTAGCCGGCTCTGCTATAGTTACAGTAGGACGGCTCATGGATCATGCCGACATTGTTAACGTCATAAAGAATTTTGGGAGCAGCACATCCACATTTTTGCTAAAAATGCAAGAATTGGGAGTTAAGATCGGCATAGCCAGACACGAAAAGCACACTGGAAATCTGAACACCTATGGATATGTCCGGAGGGTCGTAAAGATAACCCAAATCATAACTGATAAAGAGCAGCCTGGGTAGGGTACCTACGTGTGTCCTCCCCTGTGGGCAAGCAGCTCAGGCTCATTGCCATCATGCATGCACACACCTCCAGGTATCAGTGCCTGGCTTGACTGCTGAATATCTGCCATCATGCATGTACTCACCTCCAGGTATCAGTGCCAGGCTTGACTGCTAATTCAGGGTTTTCTGAAATTGGGTGTGTCCCTTTAGGGACATATATCACAGCCTAGCTGCAAACCACAACAGTATGCCACCACTGTTTTAAGGAAAACTGCACACAGACACACACACAAAAACAGCAACATGTCAGCACAGCAGTCGCTGCCATGACAGGTGGTGAACGCTTGTGCCACTTATCCTCTGTATTCAAATACGGTTTCATTTAACTCATCTGCCTAGTCACATTGGGTGAACATCACTTGTGTTTATGTCTGTTAACTCCATCAGGGCAGTGTGTTAGAGTTTGCTCTGCAACAGTCTCCATGCATGTGATGTTCCACTACCAGTCTGGCAGTCCCCACATGGGTCTGTGATCATGATCTTGAGAAAGGGTGGGAGGGTTCTACAACATTCCCCGAGGATGTGACGCTCCACTGCCAGTCTACAGTCTGGCAGTCCCCACACAGGTCTCTGCTTGAGAAAGGGTGGGAGGGTTCTACAACGTTCTCCGAGGATGTGAAGTTCCACTGCCAGTCTGGCAGTCCCCACACAGGTCTCAGCTTGGGGAAGGGTGGAAAGAGCTCTGCAGCAGTCCCTGTGGAAGTAGTACTTTGAACCAGTTTGAGAGAAAAATTTACCTCACTGTGGTGGATGCTAGCTCTTTCTCATCAGAGTTGTGGCCAACCAACCATATCTCTGTCATTAATATAGTTGAGCATATTTGATTTCTCACATCTGTGTGGCCAACCAACCATATCTCTGTCAATAATATAGTTGAGCATATGGGATTTCTCACATCTGTGTGGCCAACCAACCATATCTTTGTCATTAGTATAGTTGATCATATGTGATTTCTCACATCTATGTGGCCAACTAACCATATCTCAGTCATTAGTTGATCATATGGGATTTATGACATCTATGTGGCCAACCAACCATATTTCTGTAACTAAAATAGTTGAGCATATGGGATTTCTCATATCTATGTGGCCAACCAACCATATCTCTGTAACTAAAATAGTTGAGCATATTTGATTTCTCACATCTGTGTGGCCAACCAACCATATCTCTGTAACTAAAATAGTTGAGCATATGTGATTTCTCACATCTATGTGATTAATACGGGTCTGTGTGTGTCTGTGTTTTAGATCCAGTGCAGTCCTGCCATGTCAGTCGAGTTGATGTCGACCCCAAGGATCGGGGCATCAATATCAAGAAGTCTGCCCTGGTCAACATCACTTGCCTGGGCAGGTAGGCATATCCCATTTGTCTGGCTATTTCCTTGTCTGTCAGACAGATTAATGTGTGTGGAGGTATGCATGTCTCACGTATCTGGATATTTTCTTGTCTCTATAGACAGACTGATGCATGTCTCACTTATCTGGCTATTTTCTTGTCTCTATAGACAGACTGATGCATGTCTCACTTATCTGGCTATTTGCCTGTTTGTACAGATAGATTGATGCATGTCTCACTTATCTAGCTATTTGCCTGTTTGTACAGATAGATTGATGCATGTCTCACTTATCTGGCTATTTGCCTGTTTGTACAGATAGATTGATGCATGTCTCACTTATCTGGCTTTTTGCCTGTTTGTACAGATAGACTGATGCATGTCTCACTTATCTGGCTATCTGCCTGTTTGTACAGATAGACTGATGACTATTGCTTAGTGTCTCACAATACACATTATGTTATCACAAAATACATGTCACATTATGTTATCATGATATACATGTCACATTATGTTATGATATATGTGTCACATTATGTTATCACAATATACATGTCACATTATGTTATCACAATATACATGTCACATTATGTTATCACAATATACATGTCACATTATGTTATCGCCATATACATATCACATTATGTTATAACTATACACATGTCACATTATATTATCACCATACACATGTCACATTATGTTATCACAATACCCATGTCACATTGTGTTATCACAATACGCATGTCACATTATGTTATCACAATACACATGTCACATTATGTTATCACCATACACATGTCACATTATGTTATCACAATATACATGTCACATTATGTTATCACAATACACATGTCATATAATTCTATCACAATACACATGTCACATTATGTCTATCACCATACACATGTCACATTATGCTATCACCATACATATGTCACATTATGCTATCACCATACACATGTCACAGTATGCTATCACCATACACATGTCACATTATGCTATCACCATACACATGTCACAGTATGCTGTCACCATACACATGTCACAGTATGCTATCACTATACACATGTCACAGTATGCTATCACCATACACATGACACAGTATGCTATCACCATACACATGTCACAGTATGCTATCACCATACACATGTCACAGTATGCAAATGTGTTTTTTGTTTAAATTGACATAGCCAGCCATCTGTATACACACACACATATGTTGATGTTGTTTCCAGCCTGTGTGTTGACATAGCATGTTTCAGACATGCACTTACCATGACAGAAGTGAGTTAAGTGTAGATCTGCTCCTGTCATGGACCTACAGCCCATGTGTGTGAGTGAATGGCAGTAGAGTAGACCAGACAGAGTGAAATGTAACTAACTTGATGACTTCATCATTTGTACAAGAACAGACTGGACTGCGGCTCCAGACAGAGTGAAATGTAACTAACTTGGTGACTTCATCATTTGTACAAGAACAGACTGGACTGCAGCTCCAGACAGAGTGAAATGTAACTAACTTGGTGACTTCATCATTTGTACAAGAACAGACTGGACTGCAGCTCCAGACAGAGTGAAATGTAACTAACTTGGTGACTTCATCATTTGTACAAGAACAGACTGGACTGCAGCTCCAGACAGAGTGAAATGTAACTAACTTGGGTGACTTCATCATTTGTACAAGAACAGACTGGACTGCAGCTCCAGACAGAGTGAAATGTAACTAACTTGGTGACTTCATCATTTGTACAAGAACAGACTGGACTGCAGCTCCAGACAGAGTGAAATGTAACTAACTTGGTGACATCATCATTTGTACAAGAACAGACTGGACTGCAGCTCCAGACAGAGTGAAATGTAACTAACTTGGTGACATCATCATTTGTACAAGAACAGACTGGACTGCAGCTCCAGACAGAGTGAAATGTAACTAACTTAGGTGAGTGACTTCATCATTTGTACAAGAACAGACTGGACTGCAGCTCCAGACAGAGTGAAATGTAACTAACTTGGTGACATCATCATTTGTACAAGAAGCAGACTGGACTGCAGCTCCAGACAGAGTGAAATGTAACTAACTTGGTGACATCATCATGTACAAGAACAGACTGGACTGCAGCTCCAGATACAGAGTGAAATGTAACTAACTTGGTGACTTCATCATTTGTACAGTGAAACAGACTGGACTGCAGCTCCAGACAGAGTGAAATGTAACTAACTTGGTGACATCATCATTTGTACAAGAACAGACTGGACTGCAGCTCCAGACAGAGTGAAATGTAACTAACTTGGTGACTTCATCATTTGTACAAGAACAGACTGGACTGCAGCTCCAGACAGAGTGAAATGTAACTAACTTGGTGACATCATCATTTGTACAAGAACAGACTGGACTGCAGCTCCAGACAAATGAGAAAACTTCCATTAACAGAGAAACATATTAGCCTATAGAAAGCCAATCACTCTTTTTACGATTACTTTAGGTTGATATTCAGTGTGTAGAATTGTGGCACAGCAGTGAGGAATGAATGAAGCAGATGGATGATACACAAGTTATCTACAGTCAGTGATGGATGATACACAAGTTATCTATAGTCAGTGATGGATGATACACAAGTTATCTATAGTCAGTAATGGATGATACACAAGTTATCTATAGTCAGTGATGGATGATACACAAGTTATCTATAGCCAGTGATGGATGATACACATGTTATCTATAGTCAGTGATGGATGATACACACGTTATATGTAGTCAGTGATGGATGATACACAAGTTATCTAAAGTCAGTGATGGATGATACACAAGTTATCTATAGTCATTGATGGATGATACACAAGTTATCTAAAGTCAGTGATGGATGATAAACAAGTTATCTATAGTCAGTGATGGATGATACACAAGTTATCTATAGTCAGTGATGGATGATACACAAGTTATCTATAGTCAGTTTGCTGATACTAGTGGTATCTTGCTAGTCAGCACTAAGGCCTCTGTGTGTGTGTTCATGTGTCTATGTGTTCATGGTGTTCATGTGTCTATGTGTTCATGTGTCTATGTGTTCATGTGTCTATGTGTTCATGTGTCTATGTGTTCATGTGTCTATGTGTTCATGTGTCTATGTATTCCTGTGTTCATTTGTCTATGCACTGCTGTCACTGATTGATCCTTCTATGACTGTTGAAATTACCACTGAGGCCATTTAGGTTGCCATAATAGGTTGTTGACAGTTGTGCTTTAGGAAATAGTTTAACTATTGGGCATCACTTGGTACCACACTTGTGATTGTGTGCTGGACATGGTACCACACTTGTGATTGTGTGCTGGACATGGTCCCACACTTTTGATTGTGTGCTGTACATGGTACCACACTTGTGATTGTGTGCTGGACATAGTACCACACTTGTGATTGTGTGCTGGACATGGTACCACACTTGTGATTGTGTGCTGGACATGGTACCACACTTGTGGTTGTGTGCTGGACATAGTACCACACTTGTGATTGTGTGCTGGACATAGTACCACACTTGTGATTGTGTGCTGGACATAGTACCACACTTGTGATTGTGTGCTGGATATGGGATGGTCAAGGCACAAACCCGTCTGTTAAGCAACATGTTACACATTGGGTTTTTGGGATAGGAAGAGCAAGTATGATCACATGTAATTGAATGTACAGTTAAAGCTCATTAACACAAATTACAGGGGGCTGAAAATCCAGTTGTGTGAAGAGAAGATTTCATGCCAACTGGGCGCTAATACACATAACTCATCCTTGCTAGGACTCTGCTGTTCATGTTAGCCAAATGTTTTTCTGAAAGGAGTTTTTGTTCTCAAGGTTTTACTTATGTACCAACAGACACAATGTTATTGTATGAATGAATGTTCTGACTGTAAACAGAGGGCACATGGAGACTACTTGATGTACTGAAGGCTGAGTGTTTAGTTCATTCCAAGTTTGAGTCTGTACTTACAGAGAATGATCTCATGTAAGACCAGAGAATGACCTTGTGTACTTGTGTGTGTGCAGCGCCCCCTCCAGTGTCTGTGTCATCATCACCCCTGACAACAGCAGCCTTGCTCCTGGCCACGTCTGCCAGCCTGGGACATTTGTGGAGCATCTCAGCCATCAACTCCACATCCAGCTCAAGTCCACTGGCTGGAACAACATCCACTTCTTTGTCTACAATGATGTCAGTCGGCACCATGTGGTTGAATCATTTTATGCCTATGATCCAGGTATGTTGGATTTAACACTGTTTTTGTGTGTGTGTTGATGAGTAGATGTCTCTGTGTGTTGATGAGTAGATGTCTCTCTGTGTGTTGATGACTAGATGTCTCTCTGTGTGTTGATGAGTAGATGTCTCTGTGTGTTGATGAGTAGATGTCTCTCTGTGTATTGATGAGTAGATGTTGATGAGTAGATGTTGATGAGTAGATGTTGATGAGTAGATGTTGATGAGTAGATGTCTCTCTGTGTGTTGATGAGTAGATGTCTCTCTGTGTGTTGATGAGTAGATGTGTCAGGGACCTAATCTACTCTACTTATTTTATATGGCTCACTAGGAAGCCCAGCTGACAGACTCTACTACCCAAACACACTTAAGGCGACACTCCGGCTGAGTACAACCATTATCTTTAATATACAATGAACATTAGACGTACAAACACTTCAACTGGGCTAAGCAGCTCCCATCCGAAGCTGCCTTGGCGATGACAGCTTTACACTCACTAATCACCCCAGGTCAGCTCCCATGGATCTAGGGGGACACGACTCTTAGCTAGCAGTGTCTCAGTGCCAATCAATCCGCCGTCTATTGCCAAACGGGACTTCAGCGATACACGAAAAGT
>CAJHNH020006425.1:0-12564 GCA_905116865.2 Candidula unifasciata | reverse complement strand
GCTGTCGCCGTGGACTGTGCAGCTCAAAATTTTACCCCCTGCCCTCCGGACTGCAAACATTCCATGACCTTACCGAGGATTTGAACTGGGTCTTACGTATAACAGCCCATCGTTCTCAACCACTGGGCCAGCAGCTACTCTAACTAAGAATTAACACACTCATAAATAACTGAGTAAACCTAAGTTACTAACTCAGAGTCGCCGTGGCGTAGGGCTAGAAGCTCGCCTGCGGATCTGAAAGTCTTGGGTTCAGGTCCCGACGAAGCTGGACTTTTAAAAAAAATGACTTTGGCTCCCTGGTCGACCCAACCTTGAGTGGGTATCAGGTGCAATCCTGGAAAGTAAAGGCAGCTGGCGTGATGCTGACCACATCACCCACCTAGTGCCCATTAGTTTATAACAGATATGTCTAAACCTATAAGACCAACACGCCCGAAGGCGTATAAAGGGATCCCTTTTTTTAATTTTAATAAATATTTAACCAAATAACTAACGTTAGTGAAACTGCACCCCTTCGACTGCATTCTGAATGATTAACACTCTTTGACGCAAAGTTCAAAGCGTAGTTACTCGGATGAGAACCTCTCAGGTCAAATCCTAGAAACCCCTTTTCAGTCGTAAGATTATATTATTATTAGGGCCTAAGTAAACCCATGAACATACTTAAGAAGAAAAAGATGCCCGGCTCTCTAGGGTAGTTGGCTAAACCGGATTGCGCGGAGACCGGGTGACGAACTCCTTGTGGTCCGGGTTCAATCCCGGGGGTAGGCAGGACAGCCACATTTTCTCCCAGATTTACAGTATTTAAAATGGAATCAAAGCCGAAAGGTTGGGATATCCATAATACCGAGCCTAAGGGTTAACAACTCATGGCTTCTGGATACTAAAACAAACAAACAAACAAAAAAGAAGATAGATACAAGATTGATTTAAAGAAAATGTTTGGAGTCTCTGAGGAAATTGCGCTTAATAGGAATTAGTCTCATTACTGAGCTAGGATACTCAGGGGTAAGATGGAATGAACAAGCGGACTGGTTTAATGGCAGGGCCACGGTAAGTACAGGAAAAACAATGGACCCGGATCGACGTTCTCAGTGCTCTCAGGAAGGGTGGACGAGAAGATGATCTTGGAGACGACGCAGAATCGGCAACTCTTAAAAGACTACAAGAAATTCATATAAAAAGAGGCGTGGCTAAACATGAACACTATACAGGTAGCCAAAGAAGAGTAATAAACCAACGTAGAACTGGTGTTATCAGTCCCGACACGCTGAGGGATATACTGAAAATGGCATCCGAGCGCTTATAGACTTGCCCGATGTGCATTAAGCAGAATGTGTCGAATAACTAACTAAACTAACTAACTAACTAAACTAACTAACTAACTAAACTAACTAACTAACTAACTAAACTAACTAAACTAACTAACTAACTAAACTAACTAAACTAACTAACTAACTAAACTAACTAAACTAACTAACTAACTAAACTAACTAACTAACTAACTAACTAAACTAACTAAACTAAACTAACTAAACTAACTAAACTAAACTAACTAAACTAACTAAACTAAACTAACTAAACTAACTAAACTAACTAAACTAACTAAACTAACTAAACTAACTAAACTAAACTAACTAAACTAAACTAAACTAACTAAACTAAACTAACTAACTAACTAACTAACTAACTAACTAACTAACTAACTAACTAACTTACTAACTAACTAAACTAACTAACTAACTAAACTAAACCTAACTAACTAACTAAATAACCATCTAACTAACTAACTAAACTATTATTAGTCACGAAGAAACCTTAACTCCAGCTAGGGTGTGGCTGTAACAGTGTAATGCCCCCCCCCCCCAAAAAAAAAACTGTAATTAACTAAGTAACTGACTAACCAACTCGCTGACAAACTGGGTATGATAACTAATTAAATGCTAAATAACTAACTACCGTAATTGTAGGTAGGTAGTTGTATCCCACCAGGACATCACAGACGAGATAAACACCCGGTCACACAAAGTGCCACCATGCTGATGAGGATCACATGTGGAGAAGTACCGGAAACCCCGTTCAGCCGTTAGGCCATATTATATAGGGCCCCTGAAAAAAGCTAGTGTGGGGTTTCAAAATAACAAAAAATTGCATCCTACAAGGTTTAATAGGTAATTTTCTGGTTGACTAGTTAGGTATGGATAGTCAACTAACTAAACAAAAAAGAACTAACTGATCTAGTATCTAGCCACTTACTTAACTAAGCTAAGCTATCTAGCTTCCTTAACTTACAACTTGACTATTTTCATTCTTTGCCTCCCTTGTAGGCTCAAACATAATACGGTTAACTTTAGCATCTAGCATCTAGCCTAAAGCAGATTTAGGAGCTGAAGAAAACTGCCTAAACGAAGCTAAAAATAAAATATCCCTAATTTCCAGCGGTAACTTCCCCTGAAGTCGTGTGAGGAAGACGTCTATCCCGCGAAGAAGCGCAACCTTCATCATAACCACGCAACCGCCACAAACAAGTGGGTGGACGCGGGAAATGATAGAGAACTGCCGAACGTAACAATAGAAGATTGAACAGAGTGCAAAGCACGATCGGAGCCGTGTTATTAGTTCTGTAGCAAAGAGTTAGACCAGAGCGTTATGAGAACGGGAGTCATATGTCAAGGCGTTGGCTGTGTGGTTTTCCCCTCTGCATCAGATACATATTTGTACGGATAACTTGTGTTATCTATGGTTCGTATTGGCTTAAATGTTAATCTACTTGTTTTTTTTTTTTTTTACAGTGCCGAATGTAGGTATAAGTTTTAAAAGTTGCTTAGGGCTTCACAATCTGCAAGGCCTAAACATTCAAATGTTCAATGAATGTTTTTTAAATTTCGGATATCAAGGTGAAAATATTTTAACTTGTAACTTAAACATTTTTAGAGCATTATGTAATATAATTTATGTGGTTTTAAAACATATTGTTCGTTAATTTTGTAATAAACTGTAAACAACACCGTATTTCCATTATCCATATATTTGTAAATCGCGTATATTGTGAAGTTTTCTGAAATTAATTGGTGTTTTTAAAAATGATATGGGCCTCAAGACTTTATTCAGTAAGGGCCTCATCAAGTCTAAACTCTGCCCTGATTATTTATCACTTAAATTCAGCAGTGTGTTCACGCAGTTCGTGGGTTTCGCTAGTGATAATAATTACATTCATATACTTTATATAATTGTTCACATATTCGCTAGCTACTAGTATATCTTTCATATTTTTTCTTTCTGCTATTTCTTTTCCTTCCACATCTTATTATCGCTACTTTCCTGTCGCTTAACATTCTTCTAAGTTTATCTTCCTTCTTCTTTACGTTCGGCTTTATACGCTCAGACCATTGGGCGGGTTGCCTCTATGAACTCGTATGTCAGCAGCAGGTCCTTCATGGTTTTCCATAGCTTGCTCTGCACACTTTGCTCTTGAGGCCAGGTTTCCTTTCGAAGTTGTAGGTAGAGTGTGCAGGTCTGCAGAATGTGCTCATGTGTGTGTGGTCCTGTTTGACAGGCACACTGTGGGGACTGTACAGTCTTTTCTTTTATGCATGCGGTAGTTGAGCCTGCAGTGTCCTGTTTGTAGACGGAACATTGTTAAATGTTGCTTTCTGTTGAGTCTGCTGATGGGGTCTTGTGTATGTTTACTGTTGGTTTGTTCTCTCCAAAATTCCTTATATTTTCCTTTGATACGTGTTTTGATTTCTGATAATGACAATGAATAGGTGTATTATTTTTCCTTTGTTCCATATTTGCAAGTATGTCTGCTAACTCATTTCCTGGTATGCTACAGTGAGCCGGGATCCACTAGAGAGCGATTTGATTGTTTTCTGAAAGTCTGTTTACCTGGCGGGTCAGTTCTTTCTCCATGCTGTCTCGCGGATCCTTCTGAGTTGCTGGAGGACTGATAAGCAGTCACAAAGGAAAACAATTTTGCTGATTTTAATTTTTCTGTTCTCCTTGGTTGCATCAATAATTGCTTGCTGCTCTGCTCTGCTCTGAGGTTTGTTGAGAGTTTTCCAGAGGCGCATGACGTTTCTACTGTGGTCCCATCTTGCAGCATGATGACCCATCCAGCTTCTCTGTTTCTTTCCCTGCTCCCTCCAATGATTCATCGGTGTATTCGTGTGTCCGTCCATTCGGGTTTTGGGTAAGAGTTGTAGACATGATCAGGAGTATTTGCATGCAGTACTAGGTCAGATTCTTCAGCCTTTCTGTCTATGCCTGGGATTGTTGTTGTGACTGTGTAGTTAGCCTGTAGGTCTATGCTGGATGCCTAGATCGTTTCCCACGTTGAAGGGTCTTTAGAAGGGATGTCACTGTTTTTGGCGTAGTTCTGTTTTGATAGATGGTAGCTTTGTCTTTTCTGTAGGTTTCTAGTTAGGCTGTTCGCAATTCTATGCATGGGGTTGTTATTCATATGTTTAAATTTTTCTGTTAGGGTAAGTACATTGTGCGTCGGTGGCTAAGGCGTTGCGAGTCTGACTCGTAAGCCAGCATACCGCGATCGAAACCCACTGCAGTCTGCGCGGATTTTTATCGTCGTATGGGACGTCGCAGGTCGACCCAGCCTAAAATGGGTACCAGGATGGGCTGTCCTGGGAAAGTAAAGACAGCCGGCGTAATGCTGACCACATTACCCACAGAGTGCTGATGGTCTGTAAAAATATGGGGCGCTTTGCCCATGTGCCCGATGCGCCGAAAAATGCGTGAAAAGGGATCTTTACTTTTTACTTTTAAGTACATTGTCTTCCCTTCGCTGGCTCAAGCTCTGGAAGCCAGAAATTGTCTCCAGCTCATTGACTGGTGTGCTTCTCATACCTCCAGTGATGATTCTGAGACCAGTGTTCTGTATTTTGTCCAGTTTGTATAGATTTGATTTGGCTGCAGTGGAGTATGCTCCCATGCCATACTCAAGTTTTGGTCGTACATATCCTGTGTATACTTGTCGTACAGTGTTGACATTTGCACCCCAGCTTGTTCCAGTAAGTTTCTTCATAAGTTTGAGCCGCGGGGTTGCTTTCCTTTGGGTGTCTTTAATGAAAAGCGGGGGGGGGGGGGGGTGCCTAGGTTAGTCTTTTGTCAAATTTCCTCTTTTAGAAAGATGTTGCCATCTAGATACAGATCAACTTTTTCTAGTTGTATGGAAAAAGGGAGAAGAAAGTCATGTCGGTTTTGGTCTGGTTTATTGTAACTCTCTAAGGGTCTGTCCATTTATTAACTGCATTTATAGCTTCATAAATATATATGTGAGTCGTAAACTGTTTTTTGGAGGTCACTGATGAAAAGAATAAACAAGGTATGAGATATAACACCACCCTGGGGGACACCTTCTTGTAGCCTGACCAACTTGCTCTTGTGCTCTCCTAGTCTGACAGTGTCTGTAAAGAATGTCTCTAATCCAGGCAAAAATCTACCCTTTTATCCCTCTGTGTGTTAGTTTAAGCAAGAGTTCTTTATTTCAGACCTTATCAATGGCTTTAGTCAGGTCGAAGAAAGTAATTAACAATTTGTATTTGTTTCTGGAAAGCATTACAATTTCCTGTGCGAGATCAAAGCTTTGGTCATCCGGGTTTCTTTATTCCCTAAAGCCGGATTGGCTGTTATCTAATATGTTTTCTTTCAGAAAATTAAGTAACCTGTTGTTCACCAATCTTTTCTTGGTCTTTTCAAGGCAGCTTAGGAGGCTTATGGGCGGTAACTGAATTTGTTTTCCTTGGGCTCTCTCTTTGTGTGTGTGTGTGTGTGTGTGTGTGTGTGTGTGTGTGTGTGTGTGTGTGTGTGTGGCTATGGGGACTATTTCTGCCTCCTTCCATTCTTTGGAAATAGTCCCTGTGTCTAGGATTGGTTGATTGGCTACCAGCTAGTCCCAAGTGTACTATCATTTCATTTGTAATTTAATCAGGTTCAGATGCCTTCCTTTTCTTAATGCGCATTCAAGTTCTTGGGGAATGGAGTGTTTTTTCATTATATCTTGTTATTTTTTCTTGCTTTATATTGGTTTTCCTTAGTCCTCTAACACTTCTTCTTCTTTTCTCGCTCTATACATAGAGATTGTGCTTTTCTCTGCAAAACTATCAGTCAGCAGGTTTGCTGCTTGTTTACCAGTGAAAGTTCTCCCACCATCTCCAATGATAATGTTGTCAAGGCTGGTATGACTCTCCTCATTGAGACTCTTTACTAGATGCCATAGCTTTTCCCGATCTTTCTCCATGTTGAGAGCTGCAGTCATTTCCTGCCATCATGTTCTGATGCATGTGAGTTTTTTTTGGGTCCATAAATAGTCTAATGTTTACTGTGTTCTATTACTCTGAGGTCAGAGGGATCTTGTTCCATTTGTACTCTTGCGTATGTGCTTCTTTAGTGCAGCTGTTGCAGTTTTTAAGTCCTAAAGGGTTCTTAGTTTTGCCTTTGACCTCGTGGGATTGATTTCTGTGCTGCTTCGAGTAAGATACTGGTAAGAGTTGTGGTTTTTTTCCCCCTAATCTCATTGGTTGGAAAGGGCTCCGGTAGCTTCATTTCTGTTGAGATTTTGTAGAGGGCCTAGACTGCTTTCTCGTAGTTCCAGTTGGCTTCTTCCTGTTTTCTGATGGCTTGACCTCTCCTATCATGACGATGACTGGCTTGTAATCACTTCCTACCTGCTGTTTCATCACTTCTCTGTCTTCTCGTTGGATGTTTTCTGTAGCTATAGCCAGGTCTGGTGTACTTTGTGTTGGCCAGCATCTAGAGTGGAAGGTTGGTTCAGAGTCAGCAGGTATTAGCAGGTTTTCTAACATCCATTCCTCTACCTCTTCTCCTCTTGTGTCTGTAGAAACATAGCCCCAACTAGTCACCGAGAATTAGGTAGGTGACTTTTAATTGCACCTGGGATGTTCTCTAGTTTCAATTTCTTGTTGTTGGTACAGTAAAGTTAGTAACGTATAGCGGCTATGGAAGGATATGTAGTTTTACAGTCAGATGCTGAGACTCGCTGATGCTTCTGGAAGTTTCTGTGGCTGCAATAGTATTTTTTTACTAATGTAGTGATGCCTCCTTTGTGACCATCTCTGTCTAGCTTATATTTTTTATTGTCTATGACAGAAAAGTGAGAGCCTATATTTAAATGGGTTTCCTGAATGTAGATGATATCAATTTTTTGTCAGTAGATGCATTTTTGCAGTTCGAGCCTTTTCACCATGGTCCCTTCTGCATTTCACTGCATCACTGCATTATCTTTAGTGTTTTGGTATTATTTTGACCAGATGCATTGCTCTGCTTAATCCTAGTCCACCGATGAGCAGAGCTACCGTCAGTAGTTAAGAGCAGATCCCCTCGAGGCACGGAATCCGGCGTTGTTTCCGCCTGCCAGTAGTTCACAGGAGTTGCCCCATAACGGTGAGGTATCTAAGCAAACTCATTAACCGTAGATTGCGTTGATGTCCGTTTCCATTTCTTGGTGTCCACGCCATTCAGGCCGACATGTCCGTCTTCGGTGGGGGAAGTTACGGAGTCTCCTTATCCGTGTCCTGATTTATCCAAACACTGCCTTCCAGAAATCAGAGGTTGTGGGAGTTTCCCCTTCTCCGCCTTTGATTATCCGGGTGGGCTCTCTTGGTGTGACCTTGGTGGGAATCGAGACATGTCCACGCGCCGGTGGGCCCAGCATCGGCCGCAACTAACACTGGGGTGGGGTGGGGGGGGGGGGGGGGGGGTGGAAAGTCACACTCAGCCGAGTGTTTCTGTCTGGTTTATGCCTTAGCCTGTTTTTTTTTTAAAACCTCTTCAGGTATCGGGGATCCATTTGGTTAGTGATGGAGACTCGTCATGCACCAGAGCGTGTCTGTTACAACAGGTAGCATCACGTGTAGGTACGGTTCACTTGATTGGAAGAGGCAATAAGTTCCGCGCAGGCATTTCCCATTTTTAGGTGGGATCTGTACATATCAATCCTTGCTACCCAGTTTATCTTTTACTTCACTATGCTACTACTGCTGCTAATACTAATACTACTGCTATTACTATTACTACCACTGCTTCTACTAATACAGTTGCTAGTACTACTGCTGCTGCTGCTGCAGCAGTTATTACTGCTGCTGCTATACTACTACCGCTGCCACCACCACTATTACACAAAATACTACTAATACTACAAATATTACCCACTACTACTACTACTACTATCACACCTACTACTACCACTACTTCTACTTCGTGAAGTTGGTTCATGTGTCCTTTTACAGCTAGGCTGTGATATTTTGCATCTCAGATGACGTATCCCACATGAGTAGGACAATTTTAGTGCCAGTGTTGTTCTTCTTTCTTAAATGGATTCCACACACACACACAAAAGACATTGTATGTGTGTGTGTATCAATCAATCAGTCAATCCTCATCTCACCCAGAGGCATATAAGGCAGAGACAAACCGTCGCCACTCAATTCGATCCTGAGCTATCCTTTCTCTCTCTAGTTTTTGTCCTTCTCATAGCTTTGAGTTAGGCCTCAAGGGTTCGCCTCCAAGTGCCCCTTTGTCCTGCCTCTTCCTAACTGTCCTTATGGTGTCCATTGCATTGCCTGTCTCGGCCGTCTCTCTTTCTTCATTCTGAGGACGTGTCCAATCCACTTTCATCTTCGTTTTTATTGTGTGTGTGGTTTTGTTGTGATTTGTAAATTTTCATCTTCTAAGTCTGTCATTTATTGTAATCTTGAGTTGTTGATTTTATCTTTCCATGTGAACCCCAACAATCTGTTGAGAAGTCTTACCTAAAAACCTCTGAGCATGCTGGCTATCTTTCTGTCTGTTTTCCATGTTTCTGCTCTGTAGAATAAATCTGTCCTAACGCATGTTTTGTGTATCCCGGCTTAGTTTTAGGGTTGTAGATGTTTGATCTCCAGACACTCTGAAGTCTGTTTTAAGAATCATTTGCCTGTGCAGTTCTCTACTTAATTTCAACCTACACATTTCCGTCCGAGGAGATATTACTTCCCAGGTAAGTGAAGTCAGTTACTCTTTCCAAAACTACATTATCTGTTACCAGAGGTCTTTAGTGGGGGGGGGGGGGGGGGGGGGGGGAATTGGGGGTTGATGCCAGACACTGTTAACTGAGAGAGCAAAAAACATTGTTTTAAAGTTCTCATTTCTTAACTATTTCTATTTTATTAATTTCGCTATGTGATGATTTTTCACTCCTTTGGAGAGGAAGATATGATTAAGGGAGGTGGAAAGGGGAAAGAGGGGGGGGGGGGGGTTATGCCAGACACAGTTAGCTGAGAGAGCTAAAAACATTATTTTAAAGTTCTCATTTCTTAACTATTTCTATTTTAATAATTTCGCCATGGATAATTTTTCAATCCTTCGGAAAGGGAGATATGACTGGTTCGGGGGGAGAGGGAGGGGGGGGGGGGGGGAGAGAAAGACACTGTTAGCTGAGAGCTTTTTTCTTTCCTCTCCATTTCACCATTCTGGGCCACAGCAACGCGTGGCTGGGTACAGCTAGTATGTAATAATATAAAAGACTCGTTACCATCACCGTAAGCGTATTGGGTATATAGGGCTAGATCCATATTTTATAAATAAGTCGGCACTTAGGTGATGTGGTTAACATTACGCTGGCCGCCGTTATTTCACAGGACCATATCTGGTACCCATATAAATATACATTTCATGAACCGAATGGATAAACTATCCGTTGTATCTTAAAGAAATTGAAAAGTCGGACGAAACATCAGTTTTAATATTAAATGTCATGCTTTTTGAGTAAATAAAGTGGTCGCAACATCTTTCGAAAAAACACGATCCGGAAAGTAATTCAATTTAATAAAAAAAAAATTTTCAGTTAAGTTATTATAAAGATTTGCGTTCAGGAAGTTACAATCTTATTGATTTTGTTATTGTTGTTGATGTTGGTGTTGTGTTTGCAAATGTTGCCTCGTATTGCTGATAGCTTTGACCAAGTAGCGTCTAGAAATTGCCAGCACACGATTAGAACACTCTTTGAGGTCTTAATTACCGGATATTTCGTCAAACATCCTTCAAATTACACAGAGCCATTTTTTAAAAATATCCCACGTCAAATTCATCCGGGAAAACAGTATATTACTGATTCTTGAACCCGGATCAAGGGCGGCGGAAACTATTTGGGCTATAGGAGTGGGGCACTGAGGCATCTTGAGGGCACCCCCATCCCCCACACACACACGTATTTCCTATAAAATATGTAATGGAGAAGATATTTTTTGAAATTTATTAGACTTCCTTGTTTTTTCGCACATTATTATTATTATTATTATTATTATTATTATTATTAATTCTGTTCACTTAGCCAAGGCATGTTTCTAAAAAAATGGAAGGGGAAGTAGGGGGTTGGGGGGGGGGGGTGGGGGGGGGGTGAGACCCTCCTGGAGTGCCCCCGATAGTTTCTTTGTGTCGGCTTTCCTGACCTGGCAATATTGTGATGGAAAGGACTGTTGTAACCAAGGTTTGGTTGTGTGTGTGTGTGTGTGTGTGTGTGTGTGTGTGTGTGCTAGTTTCTGTTAAGTATAATTTTAACACCCCTTCCCCCGCTTGAGCAACCAAGACCAAGTGAGAATGATACCACGAGACGACTCTGGGAACCTTGTGTCAAATTCAAAAAGTATCAGAAGCTTAAATGTTTTGGTCACCTCGTAAGAAAGCGACCACAGCAACAACCCACACAGGTACATAGACCTTATTCCACGCTTTCATACGTACTAAACATATAGGGCTAGCCTATATTTGATGGATCAATCGTCACTCGGTTGGGGATGTGATCTAAATCACGCCAGCCGCCTTCATTTCCCAGGACTTTGACCCGTTACCAATTAAAGCTGGGTTGACTTGGGAACAAATGTCATTTTTGAAACAAAGTCCGGCTCCGCCATGACCTAAATCCACCTCCGTCGAATCCGCAGGCAAGCATCTAGTCGCTACACCACGTCGGCTTTCACCCACACACGCGCTACACCAAAAAGTCTCTAGCGTGAGAGCAAATGGCTGACCACGAAAGAGGTGACGGGCATAACAGATTATACGTCCACATGAAAGGACAAAGGCCGGTGCCGAGCATTGAGCTCTGAACCACACATTGTTCCCCCCTCACGACGTCTACCAGCAAAATCGGAACCTGATGATGATGCGGGTCACCTTGATTGCACTCCGGATATTTCCGGAAGGTCTCCACTCACCTCTTGCGGATCACACACGAGAATTCTTAGCACCGTGCACGAACTTGATAGCAGGGGCGCAACCACAAGTATTTTTTCGATTTTTAAAAAAATAAGGGGTGGAGAGCGTTCAATGGGCTTAAGCTTGATTTAAGTGCGCAGTAATAATACTAACGATGATTATAAGTATTATTAGGAGAGAATGGGGTGCTCAAGTTTGGTTTTCAAAACTATATGTTTTGCCCTGAAAGCAGCGTATCAATTTTTGTTAAGAGCCCTTCTGTTGCTGTTATCTCTAGTACGTTAGATAGTACTTCACTTACTAAGCCTTCAGACATAATAGGCTCGCTGAGCCTGTCGCAGCGGGGTAGTGATTCAGACTCTCTAAAGTTATTTACCCTCGTGAAATTATTTTGATAACTTCTAGTAATAATTATAAATAAATATCCAACTTACAAAACACCCTCTGTACTTAGCAAAACATCCTCTGTACTTAGCAAAACATCCTCTGTACTTAGCAAAACATCCTCTGTACTTAGCGAAACATCCTCTGTACTTAGCAAAACATCATCAACTGGCAGATGAGATCGACAGTGTGTTGTGTATGTCAACCCAATTGTGGGATGCAATTTTTCGTTTTTTAAAGCCCTACTCTGAATATAGCTGGGGCATTGATATAGCCTAGCCATAGGTATGGCCATACGGCTGAAAGGGGTTTCTGTGGCCTCTCCACGGATGATCCTCATCCGCATGGTGGGACTTTGTGTCACTGTGTGTTTATCGTTTGTGTGATGTCCTGGTGGGTTAAAAAGTCAGTCAGTCAGTCAGATAGTGGATGCAATAACAAACCAGCTTGTTAGGCAAATGACACCAAAAGTAAGAAACCATTAGATGACACTGGGAAAGCACTCTATAACACAATCTTCTGACCAGCTCTATGCTATTAAAGTTGGATGGCAGACACAAATACGAGAACATTACAATTGAAATGCGATGCTTGAGAACAGCATTCGATATACTTAGGTAAGAGAATATCAGCAGAGATTATCACACCCGGAAAAAGAGTCGTATCAACAGGCTAAATTTTTTTTTTCTTTTTCTAAGCTCCAGTGGAAAGTTTGGTTGTTAGTCCATTTGAAAACTTTGGTCTAATTCTAAACCTTGAGTTTGTGTGCACATCTGTTTTACATATCTGGCTTGCTTGTACGCAGACTGCTGGTTCCCGGTCTCTCAGACAGATTCGCTCCGAGTTTGGTGGGAGAATGCATAATTAGTCGCCCTTTACTACATGTACGTAAATTTGCCTTGAGAAACCACACAACAGCCAGGGGCTGCTGTGGTTGGTTCTGCAACGTCA
>CAJHNH020006424.1:0-12574 GCA_905116865.2 Candidula unifasciata | reverse complement strand
GGTGCAAACAATTGAGATACATAAAAATGACCACATGAGACATTTTTCCAGAATTTATGCCTTTTCGCGTTTGGCCAAAATCATATTTTCCCAAAGTTGCCAATTTAGTCTCAGTCTATCATTTCACACTTGACGAGATACTCTAGATGAGAAATTGGACACTTTGAAGCTCATAGGTGACAGAAAAATAGACAAGATAAAAGTGAAAAAACAAATTTTACGAAGAAAATGTTCTTAACAACTTGTTTGTGTCCTACCACTAAACAGTGAGTTTCAGACAATTATTTTACACATGAATAGACACGCTAGATGCAGAGTAGTTAAAACTGGATATCTGATTATGCATTTTTGTACAATCTGGGGGGCAACAATTGAGATAACATAAAAATGACCACAAGTGACAATTTTGCAGAATTTATGCCTTTCTCGTTTGGCGAAAATTATATTTGCAAAAAAGATGCCAATTTAGTCTCAGTCTATCATTTCACACTCGACGAGATACTCTAGATGATAAATTGGACACTTGGGAGCCCCGTTGGGGTAGACAATTATTTTACACATGAATAGACACGCTAGATGCAGAGTAGGGAAACTGAATGTCTGATTTGCCATTTTGTTTCAATCTGGGGGCAAGAATTGAGATAACATAAAAATGACCACAAGTGACATTTTCCCAGAAATTATGCCTTTCGCGTTTGGCCAAAATCATATTTTCAAAAAAAGTTGCCAATTTAGTCTCAGTCTATCATTTCACACTTGGCGAGATACTCTAGATGAGAAATTGGACACATTGAAGCTCATAGGTGACAGAAAAATAGATAAGATAAAAGTGAAAAACAAATTTTACGAAGAAATGTTCCTTACAACTTGTTTGTGTCCTACCACTAAACAGTGAGTCCCAGACAATTATTTTACACATGAATAGACACGCTAGATGCAGAGTAGTTAAACTGGATGTCTGATTTGGCATTTTGGTACAATATGGTGCAACAATTGAGATAACATAAAAATGACCACATGTGACTTTTTTCCAGAATTTATGCCTTTCGCGTTTGGCCAAAATCATATTTTCTAAAAAGTTGCCAATTTAGTCTCAGTCTATCATTTCACACTTGACGAGATACTCTAGATGAGAAATTGGACACTTTGAAGCTCATAGGTGACAGAAAAATAGATAAGATAAAAGTGAAAAACAAATTTTACGAAGAAATGTTCCTAACAACTTGTTTGTGTCCTACCACTAAACAGTGAGTCCCAGACAATTATTTTACACATGAATAGACACGCTAGATGCAGAGTAGTTAAACTGGATGTCTGATTTGGCATTTTTGTACAATCTGGGGGCAACAATTGAGATAACATAAAAATGACCACAAGTGACAATTTTGCAGAATTTATGCCTTTCTCGTTTGGCGAAAATTATATTTGCAAAAAAGTTGCCAATTTAGTCTCAGTCTATCATTTCACACTTGACGAGATACTCTAGATGATAAATTGGACACTTTGGAGCTCGTTGGTGACAGAAAAATAGATAAGATAAAAGTGAAAAACAAATTTTACGAAGAATTGTTCCTAACAACTTGTTTGTGTCCTACCACTAAACATTGAGTCCCAGACAATTATTTTACACATGAATAGACACGCTAGATGCAGAGTAGTTAAACTGGATGTCTGATTTGGCATTTTGGTACAATCTGGGGGCAACAATTGAGATAACATAAAAATGACCACAAGTGACAATTTTCCAGAATTTATGCCTTTCGCGTTTGGCCAAAATCATATTTTTCCAAAAAAGTTGCCAATTTAGTCTCAGTCTATCATTTCACACTTGACGAGATACTCTAGATGAGAAATTGGACACTTTGAAGCTCATAGGTGACAGAAAAATAGATAAGATAAAAGTGAAAAACAAATTTACGAAGAAATGTTCCTAACAACTTGTTTGTGTCCTACCACTAAACAGTGAGTCCCAGACAATTATTTTACACATGAATAGACACGCTAGATGCAGAGTAGTTAAAACTGGATGTCTGATTTGGCATTTTTGTACAATCTGGGGGCAACAATTGAGATAACATAAAAATGACCACAAGTGACAATTTTTCCAGAATTTATGCCTTTCGCGTTTGGCCAAAATCATATTTTCCAAAAAAGTTGCCAATTTAGTCTCAGTCTATCATTTCACACTTGACGAGATACTCTAGATGAGAAATTGGACACTTTGGAGCTCGTTGGTGACAGAAAAATAGATAAGATAAAAGTGAAAACAAATTTTACGAAGAAATGTTCCTAACAACTTGTTTGTGTCCTACCACTAAACAGTGAGTCCCAGACAATATTTTACACATGAATAGACACGCTAGATGCAGAGTAGTTAAACTGGATGTCTGATTTGGCATTTTTGTACAATCTGGGGGCAACAATTGAGATAACATAAAAATGACCACAAGTGACATTTTGCAGAATTTATGCCTTTCGCGTTTGGCCAAAATCATATTTTCCAAAAGTTGCCAATTTAGTCTCAGTCTCATCATTTCACACTTGACGAGATACTCTAGATGAGAAATTGGACACTTTGGAGCTCATAGGTGACAGAAAAATAGATAAGATAAAAGTGAAAAACAAATTTTACGAAGAAATGTTCCTAACAACTTGTTTGTGTCCTACCACTAAACATTGAGTCCCAGACAATTATTTTACACATGAATAGACACGCTAGATGCAGAGTAGTTAAACTGGAATGTCTGATTTGGCATTTTGGTACAATCTGGGGGCAACAATGAGATAACATAAAAATGACCACAAGTGACATTTTTCCAGAATTTATGCCTTTCGCGTTTGGCCAAAATCATATTTTCCAAAAAGTTGCCAATTTAGTCTCAGTCTATCATTTCACACTTGACGAGATACTCTAGATGAGAAATTGGACACTTTGGAGCTCATAGGTGACAGAAAAATAGATAAGATAAAAGTGAAAACAAATTTTACGAAGAAATGTTCCTAACAACTTGTTTGTGTCCTACCACTAAACAGTGAGTCCCAGACAATTATTTTAGACATGAATAGACACGCTAGATGCAGAGTAGTTAAACTGATGTCTGATTTGGCATTTTTGTACAATCTGGGGGCAACAATTGAGATAACATAAAAATGACCACAAGTGACATTTTTCCAGAATTTATGCCTTTCGCGTTTGGCCAAAATAATATTTTCAAAAAAGTTGCCAATTTAGTCTCAGTCTATCATTTCACACTTGACGAGATACTCTAGATGATAATTGGACACTTTGGAGCTCGTTAGGTGACAGAAAAATAGATAAGATAAAAGTGAAAAAACAAATTTTACGAAGAAATGTTCCTAACAACTTGTTTGTGTCCTACCACTAAACAGTGAGTCCCAGACAATTATTTTACACATGAATAGACACGCTAGATGCAGAGTAGTTAAACTGAATGTCTGATTTGGCATTTTGGTACAATCTGGGGGCAACAATTGAGATAACATAAAAATGACCACAAGTGACATTTTTCAGAATTTATGCCTTTCGCGTTTGCCAAAAATCATATTTTCAAAAAAGTTGCCCAATTTAGTCTCAGTCTATCATTTCACACTTGACGAGAGATACTCTAGATGAGAAATTGGACACTTTGGAGCTCATAGGTGACAGAAAAATAGATAAGATAAAAGTGAAAAACAAATTTTACGAAGAAATGTTCCTAACAACTTGTTTGTGTCCTACCACTAAACAGTGAGTCCCAGACAATTATTTTACACATGAATAGACACGCTAGATGCAGAGTAGGTAAACTGAATGTCTGATTTGGCATTTTGGTACAATCTGGGGGCAACAATTGAGATAACATAAAAATGACCACAAGTGACATTTTTCCAGAATTTATGCCTTTCGCGTTTGGCCAAAATCATATTTTCCAAAAAGTTGCCAATTTAGTCTCAGTCTATCATTTCACACTTGACGAGATACTCTAGATGAGAAATTGGACACTTTGGAGCTCATAGGTGACAGAAAAATAGATAAGATAAAAGTGAAAAACAAATTTTACGAAGAAATGTTCCTAACAACTTGTTTGTGTCCTACCACTAAACAGTGTGTCCCAGACAATTATTTTACACATGAATAGACACGCTAGATGCAGAGTAGTTAAACTGGATGTCTGATTTGGCATTTTTGTACAATCTGGGGCAACAATTGAGATAACATAAAAATGACCACAAGTGACAATTTTTCCAGAATTTATGCCTTTCGCGTTTGGCCAAAATCATATTTTCAAAAAAAGTTGCCAATTTAGTCTCAGTCTATCATTTCACACTTGACGAGATACTCTAGATGAGAAATTGGACACTTTGGAGCTCATAGGTGACAGAAAAATAGATAAGATAAAGTGAAAAAAACAAATTTTACGAAGAAATGTTCCTAACAACTTGTTTGTGTCCTACCACTAAACAGTGAGTCCCAGACAATTATTTTACACATGAATAGACACGCTAGATGCAGAGTAGTTAAACTGGATGTCTGATTTGGCATTTTTGTACAATCTGGGGGCAACAATTGAGATAACATAAAAATGACCACAAGTGACAATTTTTCCAGAATTTATGCCTTTCGCGTTTGGCCAAAATCATATTTTCAAAAAAGTTGCCATTTAGTCTCAGTCTATCATTTCACACTTGACGAGATACTCTAGATGAGAAATTGGACACTTTGGAGCTCATAGGTGACAGAAAAATAGATAAGATAAAAGTGAAAAACAAATTTTACGAAGAAATGTTCATAACATCTTGTTTGTGTCCTACCACTAAACAGTGAGTCCCAGACAATTATTTTACACATGAATAGACACGCTAGATGCAGAGTAGTTAAACTGGATGTCTGATTTGGCATTTTTGTACAATCTGGGGGCAACAATTGAGATAACATAAAAATGACCACAAGTGACATTTTCCAGAATTTATGCCTTTCGCGTTTGGCCAAAATCATATTTTCCAAAAAAGTTGCCAATTTAGTCTCAGTCTATCATTTCACACTTGACGAGATACTCTAGATGAGAAATTGGACACTTTGGAGCTCGTTGGTGACAGAAAAATAGATAAGATAAAAGTGAAAAACAAATTTTACGAAGAATTGTTCCTAACAACTTGTTTGTGTCCTACCACTAAACATTGAGTCCCAGACAATTATTTTACACATGAATAGACACGCTAGATGCAGAGTAGGTAAACTGAATGTCTGATTTGGCATTTTTGGTACACTCTGGGGGCAACAATTGAGATAACATAAAAATGACCACAAGTGACATTTTTGCAGAATTTATGCCTTTCGCGTTTGGCCAAAATCATATTTTCCAAAAAGTTGCTAATTTAGTCTCAGTCTATCATTTCACACTTGTCGAGATACTCTAGATGAGAAATTGGACACTTTGGAACTCGTTGATGACAGAAAAATAGATAAGATAAAAGTGACAAACAAATTTTACGAAGAATTGTTCCTAACAACTTGTTTGTGTCCTACCACTAAACATTGAGTCCCAGACAATTATTTTACACATGAATAGACACGCTAGATGCAGAGTAGTTAAACTGAATGTCTGATTTGGCATTTTTGTACAATCTGGGGGCAACAATTGAGATAACATAAAAATGACCACAAGTGTCAATTTTGCAGAATTTATGCCTTTCGCGTTTGGCCAAAATCATATTTTCAAAAAAGTTGCCAATTTAGTCTCAGTCTATCATTTCACACTTGACGAGATACTCTAGATGATAAATTGGACACTTTGGAGCTCGTTGGTGACAGAAAAATAGATAAGATAAAAGTGAAAAACAAATTTTACGAAGAATTGTTCCTAACAACTTGTTTGTGTCCTACCACTAAACATTGAGTCCCAGACAATTATTTTACACATGAATAGACACGCTAGATGCAGAGTAGGTAAACTGAATGTCTGATTTGGCATTTTGGTACAATCTGGGGGCAACAATTGAGATAACATAAAAATGACCACAAGTGACAATTTTGCAGAATTTATGCCTTTCGCGTTTGGCCAAAATCATATTTTCCAAAAAGTTGCCAATTTAGTCTCAGTCTATCATTTCACACTTGACGAGATACTCTAGATGAGAAATTGGACACTTTGGAGCTCGTAGGTGACAGAAAAATAGATAAGATAAAGTGAAAAACAAATTTTACGAAGAAATGTTCCTAACAACTTGTTTGTGTCCTACCACTAAACAGTGAATCCCAGACAATTATTTTACACATGAATAGACACGCTAGATGCAGAGTAGTTAAACTGAATGTCTGATTTGGCATTTTTGTACAATCTGGGGGCAACAATTGAGATAACATAAAAATGACCACAAGTGACATTTTTGCAGAATTTATGCCTTTCGCGTTTGGCCAAAATCATATTTTTTTCAAAAAAAAGTTGCCAATTTAGTCTCAGTCTATCATTTCACACTTGACGAGATACTCTAGATGAGAAAATTGGACACTTTGGAGCTCGTTGGTGACAGAAAAATAGATAAGATAAAAGTGAAAAACAAAATTTTACGAAGAATTGTTCCTAACAACTTGTTTGTGTCCTACCACTAAACATTGAGTCCCAGACAATTATTTTACACATGAATAGACACGCTAGATGCAGAGTAGGTAAACTGAATGTCTGATTTGGCATTTTGGTACAATCTGGGGGCAACAATTGAGATAACATAAAAATGACCACAAGTGACATTTTTTGCAGAATTTATGCCTTTCGCGTTTGGCCAAAATCATATTTTCCAAAAAGTTGCCAATTTAGTCTCAGTCTATCATTTCACACTTGACGAGATACTCTAGATGAGAAATTGGACACTTTGGAGCTCATAGGTGACAGAAAAATAGATAAGATAAAAGTGAAAAACAAATTTTACGAAGAATTGTTCCTAACAACTTGTTTGTGTCGTACCACTAAACAGTGAGTCCCAGACAATTATTTTACACATGAATAGACACGCTAGATGCAGTGTAGGTAAACTGAATGTCTGATTTGGCATTTTGGTACAATCTGGGGGCAACAATTGAGATAACATAAAAATGACCACAAGTGACATTTTTCCAGAATTTATGCCTTTCGCGTTTGGCCAAAATCATATTTTCAAAAAGTTGCCAATTTAGTCTCAGTCTATCATTCACACTTGACGAGATACTCTAGATGAGAAATTGGACACTTTGGAGCTCGTTGGTGGTGACAGAAAAATAGATAAGATAAAAGTGAAAAACAAATTTTACGAAGAATTGTTCCTAACAACTTGTTTGTGTGTCCTACCACTAAACATTGAGTCCCAGACAATTATTTTACACATGAATAGACACGCTAGATGCAGAGTAGGTAAACTGAATGTCTGATTTGGCATTTTTGTACAATCTGGGGGCAACAATTGAGATAACATAAAAATGACCACAAGTGACAATTTTGCAGAATTTATGCCTTTCGCGTTTGGCCAAAATCATATTTTTGCAAAAAGTTGCCAATTTAGTCTCAGTCTATCATTTCACACTTGACGAGATACTCTAGATGATAAATTGGACACTTTGGAGCTCGTTGGTGACAGAAAAATAGATAAGATAAAAGTGAAAAACAAATTTTACGAAGAAATGTTCCTAACAACTTGTTTGTGTCCTACCACTAAACATTGAGTCCCAGACAATTATTTTACACATGAATAGACACGCTAGATGCAGAGTAGGTAAACTGAATGTCTGATTGGCATTTTGTACAATCTGGGGGCAACAATTGAGATAACATAAAAATGACAAGTGACATTTTTCAGAATTTATGCCTTTCGCGTTTGGCCAAAATCATATTTTCCAAAAAAGTTGCCAATTTAGTCTCAGTCTATCATTTCACACTTGACGAGATACTCTAGATGAGAAATTGGACACTTTGGAGCTCGTTGGTGACAGAAAAATAGATAAGATAAAAGTGAAAAACAAATTTTACGAAGAATTGTTCCTAACAACTTGTTTGTGTCCTACCACTAAACATTGAGTCCCAGACAATTATTTTACACATGAATAGACACGCTAGATGCAGAGTAGGTAAACTGAATGTCTGATTTGGCATTTTGGTACAATCTTGGGGCAACAATTGAGATAACATAAAAATGACCACAAGTGACATTTTTGCAGAATTTATGCCTTTCGCGTTTGGCCAAAATCATATTTTTTGCAAAAAAGTTGCCAATTTAGTCTCAGTCTATCATTTCACACTTGACGAGATACTCTAGATGAGAAATTGGACACTTTGGAGCTCGTTGGTGACAGAAAATTATATAAGATAAAAGTGAAAAACAAATTTTACGAAGAATTGTTCCTAACAACTTGTTTGTGTCCTACCACTAAACATTGAGTCCCAGACAATTATTTTACACATGAATAGACACGCTAGATGCAGAGTAGGTAAACTGAATGTCTGATTTGGCATTTTGGTACAATCTGGGGGCAACAATTGAGATAACATAAAAATGACCACAAGTGACATTTTTCCAGAATTTATGCCTTTCGCGTTTGGCCAAAATCATATTTTCCAAAAAAGTGCCAATTTAGTCTCAGTCTATCATTTCACACTTGACGAGATACTCTAGATGAGAAATTGGACACTTTGGAGCTCGTTGGTGACAGAAAAATAGATAAGATAAAAGTGAAAAACAAATTTTACGAAGAATTGTTCCTAACAACTTGTTTGTGTCCTACCACTAAACATTGAGTCCCAGACAATTATTTTACACATGAATAGACACGCTAGATGCAGAGTAGGTAAACTGAATGTCTGATTTGGCATTTTGGTACAATCTGGGGGCAACAATTGAGATAACATAAAAATGACCACAAGTGACATTTTTGCAGAATTTATGCCTTTCGCGTTTGGCCAAAATCATATTTTCCAAAAAGTTGCCAATTTAGTCTCAGTCTATCATTTCACACTTGACGAGATACTCTAGATGAGAAATTGGACACTTTGGAGCTCGTTGGTGACAGAAAAATAGATAAGATAAAAGTGAAAAAAAAAATTTTACGAAGAATTGTTCCTAACAACTTGTTTGTGTCCTACCACTAAACATTGAGTCCCAGACAATTATTTTACACATGAATAGACACGCTAGATGCAGAGTAGGGAAACTGAATGTCTGATTTGGCATTTTGGTACAATCTGGGGGCAACAATTGAGATAACATAAAAATGACCACAAGTGACATTTTTCCAGAATTTATGCCTTTCGCGTTTGGCCAAAATCATATTTTCCAAAAAAGTTGCCAATTTAGTCTCAGTCTATCATTTCACACTTGACGAGATACTCTAGATGAGAAATTGGACACTTTGGAGCTCGTTGGTGACAGAAAAATAGATAAGATAAAAGTGAAAAACCAATTTTACGAAGAATTGTTCCTAACAACTTGTTTGTGTCCTACCACTAAACATTGAGTCCCAGACAATTATTTTACACATGAATAGACACGCTAGATGCAGAGTAGGTAAACTGAATGTCTGATTTGGCATTTTGGTACAATCTGGGGGCAACAATTGAGATAACATAAAAATGACCACAAGTGACATTTTTGCAGAATTTATGCCTTTCGCGTTTGGCCAAAATCATATTTTCAAAAAAGTTGCCAATTTAGTCTCAGTCTATCATTTCACACTTGACGAGATACTCTAGATGATAAATTGGACACTTTGGAGCTCGTTGGTGACAGAAAAATAGATAAGATAAAAGTGAAAAACAAATTTTACGAAGAATTGTTCCTAACAACTTGTTTGTGTCCTACCACTAAACATTGAGTCCCAGACAATTATTTTACACATGAATAGACACGCTAGATGCAGAGTAGGTAAACTGAATGTCTGATTTGGCATTTTGGTACAATCTGGGGGCAACAATTGAGATAACATAAAAATGACCACAAGTGACAATTTTGCAGAATTTATGCCTTACACGTTTGGCCAAAATCATATTTGCAAAAATTTGCCAATTTAGTCTCAGTCTATCATTTCACACTTGACGAGATACTCTAGATGAGAAATTGGACACTTTGGAGCTCGTTGGTGACAGAAAAATAGATAAGATAAAAGTGAAAAACAAATTTTTTACGAAGAATTGTTCCTAACAACTTGTTTGTGTCCTACCACTAAACATTGAGTCCCAGACAATTATTTTACACATGAATAGACACGCTAGATGCAGAGTAGGTAAACTGAATGTCTGATTTGGCATTTTGGTACAATCTGGGGGCAACAATTGAGATAACATAAAAATGACCACAAGTGACATTTTTCCAGAATTTATGCCTTTCGCGTTTGGCCAAAATCATATTTTCCAAAAAGTTGCCAATTTAGTCTCAGTCTATCATTTCACACTTGACGAGATACTCTAGATGAGAAATTGGACACTTTGGAGCTCGTTGGTGACAGAAAAATAGATAAGATAAAAGTGAAAAACAAATTTTACGAAGAATTGTTCCTAACAACTTGTTTGTGTCCTACCACTAAACATTGAGTCCCAGACAATTATTTTACACATGAATAGACACGCTAGATGCAGAGTAGGTAAACTGAATGTCTGATTTGGCATTTTGGTACAATCTGGGGGCAACAATTGAGATAACATAAAAATGACCACAAGTGACATTTTTCCAGAATTTATGCCTTTCGCGTTTGGCCAAAATCATATTTTCCAAAAAGTTGCCAATTTAGTCTCAGTCTATCATTTCACACTTGACGAGATACTCTAGATGAGAAATTGGACACTTTGGAGCTCGTTGGTGACAGAAAAATAGATAAGATAAAAGTGAAAAACAAATTTTACGAAGAATTGTTCCTAACAACTTGTTTGTGTCCTACCACTAAACATTGAGTCCCAGACAATTATTTTACACATGAATAGACACGCTAGATGCAGAGTAGGTAAACTGAATGTCTGATTTGGCATTTTGGTACAATCTGGGGGCAACAATTGAGATAACATAAAAATGACCACAAGTGACATTTTTGCAGAATTTATGCCTTTCGCGTTGGCCAAAATCATTATTTCCCAAAAAGTTGAAAATTTCGTCTCAGTCTATCCATTTCACACTTGTAGAGATTACTCTATATGAGAAATTAGACACTTGGGCGCTCATCGATGAAGGAACAATAGATAAGATAAAAGTGACAAACAAAATTTACGAAGAAATGTTCCTCACAACTTGCTTGTGTCCTACCCACTAAACGTGAGTCCCCAGACAATCTATTTTTAAACATGAATAGACACGGGAGATGCATAGTAGTTAAACTGGATATCTGATTGGCATTTTTGTACAATGGCGGGAAAACAATTGAGATAACATTAAATATGAACCACAGTGGGAAATTTTGCACAATTTATGCCTTACGCGTTCTGTTTAAAATAATATTTGCTAACAAAGTTGACAATTTAGTCTCAGTCTATCAATTGCACCACTTGACGAGGAGCCGGTTAGATGATAACTTGGAACCCTTGGGAGCTCGTAGGTGGACAGAAAAATAGATTAGATTAAAAGTGGAAAAAAACACATTTTACGAAGAAGTGTTCCTAACAAACTTAGTTGTGTCCTACCACTAAACATTGAGTACAGACAATTATTTTACAAATCAATAGACCCGATAGATGCAGAGTAGGTAAAACTGAATGTCTGATTTGGCATTTTGGTACACTCTGGGCGGCAACAATTGAGAATAACATAAAAATGACCACAAGTGACATTTTCCAGAATGTATTGCCATTCGCGTTTGGCCAAAATCATATTTTCCAAAAAAGTTGCTAATTTAGTCTCAGTCTATTGTCATTTCACACTTGACGAGATACTCTAGATGAGAAATTGGACACTTTGGAGCTCACTAGGTGACAGGAAAAATAGATAAGATAAAGTGAAAAACAAATTTTACGAAGAATTGTTCCTAACAACTTGTTGTGTCCTACCACTAAAACATTGAGTCCCAGACAATTATTTTACACATGAATAGACACGCTAGATGCAGAGTAGGTGATAAAAATGGGAATGTCTGATTTCGCGCATTTTGGTACAATATGGTGCAACAATTGAGATAACATAAAAATGACCACAAGTGACAATTTGTGCCAAGAATTTATGCCTTTCGCGTTTGGCCAAAATCATATTTCCAAAAAGTTGCATATTTAGTCTCAGTCTATCATTTCACATTGACGAGATACTCTAGATGATAAATTGGACACTTTGGAGCTCGTTGGTTGACAGAAAAATAGATAAGATGAAAGTGAAAAAAAAATTTTACGAAAGAATTGTTCATAAAAACTGGTTGTGTGTCCTACACTAAACATTGAGTCCCAGACAATTATTTTACACATGAATAGACACGCTAGATGCAGAGTAGGTAAACTGAATGGCTGATTTGGCATTTTGGTACACTCTGGGGGGGCAACAATTGAGATACATAAAAATGACCACCAGTGACATTTTTCCAGAATTTATGCTTTCGCGTTGGCCAAAATCATATTTTCCAAAAAGTTGGCTAATTTAGTCTCAG